>JAAAYG020044156.1:0-12443 GCA_009936455.2 Tomocerus minor
TAACGTTTTGATTTTGGGTAACATCTTTCATTAAATTTTGCAATCATAAGTTTTTTCCTCAGATATTATAAAACAGGTTCACCATTTTTATTTGTTTTATTTTATGTAATCAAAGCAAATAACAGAGCTATTGAATTTTGAATGTTACTGTGGAATAAAAGAAAGCTTAAGATAGTTTATAAGGGTTGATATTGATATAAGATTGAATACAGATAGATATTTATATATAACTTGGGTTTTGAGGTGATCATCATTAGAAATGATAATGGTATGAGTAGTAGCGTCTACAGTAATAGGAGTTGAATTTACAATCTGACCTAAAGGAAAGCAAGAAAATTAATTGATTGCAATTGACAGTAAGTACAGAGGAAGTTTTCACAAATCACACTTTAAGTATAGTTTATTAGCTTGACTTTCTTTCATTCTATATGTTGGAGATCGGTAACTTAGTGGTTACGACGACTGCAGAGCTATACGGTGGACTTCCTGATACCTTATAACAATGATGTCTAACTTAAGCGGATTTCCCCTGCATAGAGGAGCCGTCTTGTTATCTAACATCATATGATAGTTTACTAGAGATCTCTTCGCATTTCCTTTGCTTTGAGGCGATAACAAAATATACGTCAAACGCTTCAGTTAACTTACATAATATTTCAGCAATAGAGTATGTAATTTGTGAATTGAGTATAGCTGTTGAGTATGAAGGGACGGAGACCTCCCATATCTCCTTCCTCATACAAAAGTTATACTCTTTGCCAGAACTGTCCCATTTGACATAACAAAGTGAGATTTCGCCGCAATGGAGCTCAAGACTCAAGAAAATGACCATAAGTAACCAATTATTACGGGTTGCAGAAAACCGAAGGTAAACTGTCAGAGGGACTACAATACAGATATCCTAGAATTCTATTACTATCGAAAATTTGGGAAGAAAACCAGGGAGTACACAAGCCAAAGAAATAGAGAAACAATTTCGTCCGACATCTGCAGGATGCAATGAAGTGTACACGCTATTGACAAATTGAAGCCAATAACTTTGTTCTGGCCTATAGGAATTTCTCCATCATTTGTCATTGTTATGTGCTAAGTAATTGTTTGTCTCTTTTCCTCTCTCCTTCAAACATACACAAGCACACGTGAAAAACAAATACATGTACCTACCCTAATACTTTTGACTTCATATGACAGCATGTGCCATTCCTATATAACAATAAATAATAACTAATAACAATAATATATACGTATCAATTTTACAGACATTTTGTGGAAAGTTGATTTAAGGAAGTTTCAGGAATCAGATACAAAAGCTAAGCAAAGTATATCTTGGCTTTAGCTGTCTTTAGTAATAAATGGTAAATGTTCTATGAGAGGTACGTACAAAGTCACTCAGGTAAAAAAGAGCTAACTTGTTCTTGATATGTAAGGAACACAAGCCAAGTCATAGGAGAAGAGCAGGATAATGCAAGATGCCAGGTGCAGAATGAAAGTCATGTCAGAGACGAGAGGCAGCGAGAGAGCGGGCCGGGCCAGCTTGAGCAGGATTGGTTACAAAGCGATTGATGACATTTATGTGAATATAAGTAATAATGTAATGTAGTGTAAGTAGGCAGGTCAAAGCAGTCAGGAGAGACACAAGAGAAGACGAGTCAACTTAACTCTCTCAAGTCGCTTCCTCCGTCAACTCTGACTATACATCTTAGAGTAGACACTCGTTTAACACTAACTAAACTCTGCTAAAGGCAAGGTTAAACATTCTTTATCACCATTATACCTCTCACAATGTAAATATAAAAGGTGGAATCTAAAATACATGCACATGCTTTACCAAGGCACCTACATCATTCTTCCTTAGTAATCATAACACAATAGACATGGCTCTTTAGTCTACGTATTCATGATTCAGTCCTTATGACCGTGACCATTTATATAGGAATCATGCCCTCATTTTTACTTGCATATCTCTTTATTCGAAATACATTTATGATTAAACTCTAATTATTAATTGCATAGTACTGGAAGCAAAATTAATTACTTTGACACATATCAGCCAATCGTTTTCCAGCAGTAACAACAAATTATTTGTAACACTAATATTTTGCAGATTGAAGCAATAATGGAATTAGAGTTCTTAGTTTGTAAACTGTGTAGTGCAAGTGAAAATTTTGTAAAATAACGAAAAGTATTTAAAGCATAGTAAAAATATCATGTTGATTATCTTGGTATGAATTGCCCTTTTTCGGCCTTAAGCTTCACGCAAGTTACTAGTTGCGAGTCAAGATGACTGAGTATGTGACATTTGGAGTTCCACCCTAAAAAATTGGATTTTCCCAACAACGAGAGCTTATCTCGCATTATAATCCTATTTCCTTCACCCTTGGTCAACTCTCTCACTTTGTGTCGCAAAGAGTCAACTCTCATTGTCAGTCAGGCAATCACATTCACAGCTCATAATATTATGGGCTTGGTAATAATGTATGAGTCTAACCTAAGTTAACTATGCATGTGTATACTGTGAATAGAACAGGGGAAGAGCATGGTAACTGGGAGAACTTGACTAATACTGCCACAAAAACGACAAGTCCAGTTCTCTCTGTCCCACTCTACACTCTACGTCTCTCTGTTCATCCTTCACAACTAAATAACATCCTACTTTATTATGTTATTTACTAGTAATATCAACACAATAAGCCATTTAAAAGTTTGAATAGTTTTCTCTTGCTATTATTTCATATTCGATTTCACTGATCCGTCATTCTGGCCAGAAGGGCTCTACATAAAGCGATGGAGGATATCTTCATCTAAACCTCTGACCTTACTAGTTCATTAATATTAGCTTATCTAAACCACCTTTGTTTTAACACCCACTATTTACCTAAATTTTAGTTCTCTAAATAATTATCACCTACACTTTCTCCTTTAACTCATTAATTTTAGTATTATTAATTTTAACTTTACTTATCTTATTTTTCCTTGCTAGCAATAGCGAGTATGGATCTATGCATTTTATTTATATACTCTGTAAATTGATGCTAATGTGGTCTTTGAAATAAATCAATAATAATAATAATTATCTTACTTATTTACTGCTAGGTAGGTATACCTGGGCTTGAACTTCTTTTTGATTCATTTAATTCATAAACAGAGAACTGTAAGTATAACGTTGAAAGAGGATCCGCATCCGATAGACAAAGAACTTCGTTCGTCTACGAGTAAAATGTCAATGGTCCCATATGAAACAACTATTATGCATAATGCTGTTGTTTCTTGATTTGTAGTTATTTGCCTTTATAGGTACTAGCACTTTTTGTTTTTCTTGCTCAATTGGCTAACTGAGCTGGCTACTGTACAATTTTTCCCAGGTACTTGCCCACAACTACAGTTTTTGTCACATAAGTATGTGTGACCAACCCCTCTCTGCTATGACAAGGAAGATTTGATTTAGTAGATAGGTAGCTCTGGTACTATCACTGAAAAAAATTAATCTCAACTTTCACATAATGTTAGTACTACGTATATTTAAGATTTTTTCCTTCTTTCATTGATTTATTGATTTAATTAATAAAGTAGCCATAATATATGATCTATAACGGGAGGAAAATTTCATTTTAACGGATTTGTATGCTATAATTATGTAGATTGAAACAAATTTTTAAATTCACAAGATTACCAAGCATTCCTATAGATCCACAATCACTGCACCCATAATTATCCTTATCTTCTGGATTCCCTTTTGTGTACTAAAGTTTGATTGCTCTATCGTAACAATGTTGATGGGTAAAGTATCGAAAGAATCTAGCCAAGTTTTTCAGTTACCCCCTATATCATCCCTTCTTATATGAAAATAGTCATTAGCTGGTACTATATATTCAGAAACGATCCAATATCTTCCCAAAAGATAAATGGGCATATTTCCTTAATGCACTATGTTTATCCAAACAACAATGGATACTGTTATATCATGTACAGACGATACAGACTAAAAGTATATTGTCGAATCCTGCGTAAACTCAATATAGAAGAAAACACGTATAGTAAAATGAAAGGCAAGGCTTTTGATTGGAAAACTCGTATTTCTTCGACCATGAATTTGGAAGTAGTCTTTTCATCGGTTCATAAACTCTTAATTGGAGGCAATAGCAATAGACCGTTAGGTAAACAGCTATTGGCATCCTATTAAATATATTACGTAATCCTATGTTGGCCTTCAATTCATTTAATCTCATATCGTGTGCAGATGCAAATGATTTCATATCAGTACAAGAAATCAATAGCTTATACTATGATAGCTATCTTTCATCTCAAGAACTCAGTAATTAAATTAAACGAAATTGCTACATGTGCATTTCATACATACATATTGTTATTGTTATTACTTACATATTACACATGTAAAACAACTACGGGAATGTTAATAGACGAGTATTATTAATTCTCCGTGTACTACACAGTACTTACACCCCCAGCTTTTCCCGGATTAATCTAATAGAGTATTTCTGACAAACAAATATTTGGAATACAAAATTTAGTACAAGATATCGAAATTAATATGGCATTGTGTGAATAACTGCAGAGCTACAAAAATGACCAAACCGAGGACTGTCCTTGTACTCCTCATATTTCACGATCTTTAAATAGCTGGGAATATTGTTATTGCAGGTAATTCACAAGAAAATTGATAATAAATGATAGGATATTAATAATTAATTTGAGTTTGTTGTATTTATACACAGAGAAAATAGTTGGACGAAAAGGAAAATGAAAATCTGAGCTTCGCCCCGAGGAATAGATAAATTGGTAATAGTAACAAAAGTAAATGATAATGACTAAACCGGAGACTAGAGGCAAAATAACCGTTTTTGTAACTACTTTGATAAAATTTCATAGCAGTACTGCTTTCTATTAACAATTTATCGTACAGACAATCTAACATCTTAATTATCCAACGAATGTGTTGACTGTGTGAGTTAGTTAAGGTCTCAGGTTTGTGTAGATAGTTATTACACAGAATGCAAATTTATTTAATAGAAACAAACCTTTCGTTACTAAACTATGTAGTTTATTTTCCCATTCCACCCTGTTGGCCAATATTGAATAGCAAAATAAGAATTTCCGCAGTGATTAAATTCATAGGCATGATGAAAATGATAATGGGGATTCTGCCATTAACACGTAAGCACATTAGGCCATACGGTAACAAAGGGGAAATACAAAAAGGCACCTTTAAAATTGTTAAACTTGATGAAGAACCGGTTATTTTGCAGATTATTGTTAATAACATTAATAAGTCGGTGATTTCGATTGGGAGCCTTCAGGGGGAATACATCCCATTCTCCCCTAAGTAAAAACAATCTATATCATTAATACAGATATTAGGTTTTCCATTTGTACTTATCTTCTTCTTTCCTCTCAATACTATTCTTAATACAATAACTACTTGAAATTTGAAGAACTACATTCTTTCTAGTTACAGACACGTAGAAGTCTTTCAATATTCATATGCACATGCATAATTCTTAAACAATTCAAGTTGGCATTGCAAGGGAATATTTGGAGTAACTAGTAATTCAAGGGTGCACAATGCCAGCCAGAGCTACAGATAGGTAAACGCAATGAAACGGAAACGAACTCATGCTGCTCAAAGAAAAGGGTCTTCACTCCTCTCATTCATACAGTACCTTATAAAATTATCGTAAAGATAGTGATAGTATAATATGAATGTCTAAGAAAACAAAGAGGTTCCCAAAAATGGATAAAATAGAGTAAAACGGGAAAACGCAAGTGATGCTAGTGATTAACTTCGGTCATATGATGATAGGAGGTAGACATATAGGATTGCATAGAGGAGCATCGAATGTATTCTGTAGTTTATTTCTTGTTAATTCTGTTTGATTTATGTATTTAGAGTATTACTGTTAGTTGTCAAGTGAGGTAGCTGAGTTCTTGTCTCGCAAGTGAGTAGTGATTGGAAGGTCATGTATGCTAAAGGGTGGATCGGCCAATTACATTACTAAGCGTGGGATTCATTGTCAGTTGACATGCCGAATCGAATCTCCTCAAGTCATTTCCAGACTTATCAATCGATCGCCACTGTCACCGTCTCCAAAGTGAACGAAATAATTACCCGAGGAGAGTAAGATGAAGTCAATTCTTTATAGTTGGGAACACGTTATGATAGGATATACGAAGACTTTCCTCATTGTTCCTCAACAAGGCACGAAGATGAAGATTCGCTGTAATGTAAACGGTGAGAGTATACAGACGCACTTATCTCGTTAAAATTTGAAGCTATCTATTACCTCTCCTCCCGACTTCTGTCTCTGAGTGTAGTATAGTTTTCCAAAGAAGGCACGACTAAAGAAATGACTGGACTGCTACTGCTGATAGAAAACTAGAAAAAGGCTGCTCACTTATCAAATAGCTAAAAGTTGGATATTACACATAGACGGGATCCAAGTTGTTCCCATAAATCTACATTAGTGAGGCTGAACAAGAGAAAGCTTAACCCTAACAAAGCGACAGAGACTACTGTCATTTCTTTTAAGGTTTCAACTATAACCTTAAAAGTCACAATCAATTACAAAATATACAGAAGACTCAGTAGAAGGACGAGATAGACATAGTACGTCGACATGTTGTTGAACAAAGCGAGCAAAGCAAAAGGTGCCCAAAATCGAATGTGAACTGACTTTCCTATGTAAGGACTTACGCATGCATTGAATTTTTATGAATCCTCCGTCTAGTCCTGTCTATTTTCGGATTGAATCCTTTGACAGACAAGACAGATCGAGGTAACTTGAGTTAGCATCTACGGAAGACATTCAACAGAAGCAATTTACCAACAATATCCTGTTCCAAATATTTATGCGTAATCTACCAAGTTGGAATAGCACCATAAAAGTTACCCTTTGATTATTCATTATGCACCTTGAATATTTTATTGTAGTTAATCGGAAGGTGACAAGCAAGGGAAGCATTTGCTTCTCCTCTTTAAACTTCATACAATTAACCTCGTTTATTAAACTAATGAATGCTTAAAGGCTATAATTGCACTTTTCATTTTATAATCCGAAGATACTTAAGAAATACTTACCAATGTGTAGTAATTGCATGTTTTAGAACTTACAAATTCGTTCGTTACAATCATGCGTCTATATTTATACACGATTCAAATGTAAATATCTAACCAAATGTTCTTTTTTCCGAGCGTGCATACACTACATTAAGAGTCTCTCTCATCTTGAAGCTGTTGCAGTAAACAGACACACAATTTGCATAATAATGATGAGTGTGTATCAGAATTCAATTTATTTTCCATTTAAGCCTCCACACAGTAAGCAAGCAGTTGTTCCGAGTCTCAGAAATATCTACACACTACACACCGTAAGTAAACCCAATGAGTTAGCCCTTTAGGATAATTTTTAAATTTCTTCAGCCTAAAGGCAGCCTCAACTCAACTGGACTGGATTGAATGAACATAATAGAGACTGGAATGGAAACTGTTGGTTGTTGTGGCTCGACCAAGCCATAACTACAGTGCATACAGTCAGCAGGTGTTATTTTAAATTTTAAGACATTAGCATGCAAAAGGTGTTTGAAGAATTGAGGTTGGTTTATCTACGTAACATTAAGTAGCAGTATGAGTTCGTTTCTGTTGAGTTGCATTTACCTATCTGTAGCTCTGGCTTTGTGCACCCTTGAATTACTAGTTACTCTTTCTTGGGTTAACTTAATTCAACGAAGATCATGGCGTGCCTCACCGGGTTCATTGTGAATCAGCCAAGGTAACAATGATGGGTCAAATTAGAATGAGAATAGAAGGACAGATGAGATGGGGATCATGCATAAAAAATAACCAAAGCAAAAGATGCAACTCAAAAACTAAGGCTAGGCCCACTTGACAGAATAAAAAAGCCAAACATGTAACTTGGAACAGTCCAATGTAATCCATTCATATAGATCTACAAATACACAAATAAACTTTGCACTTTGAGATTCCTAGGATCGATGCCATTGTCAAGTAAATAACTAATACCTTTTTGATTATGACTTTATGGTATCATTAGGTATTTCAACTAAAAACCAGTTTTAATTAGCGAGATATAATCGTAACTCTGAATTATTTTGTGTATGACATTGAATATGTAACATTTTTATAGTAGTGAAGAATTTTTCTTTATAATTTTATGGATAAAAAATTCTACTTGTAAATATTTCCAAAATCCTGCCTGAGAGCACAGAGCAGGAGAAAATTTTGTTTCCCTGCAAAATTAACTTTTCAACATAGGTTCTTAAGATTTGACTGTTTTAGTGACATTAACTCGTGAGGTTAACTTATTGTAGTTTTGGACCTTAATTTCCATTCAAAACTACTCTACTGACTCAAATGTTTCCTTGAATATTAAAATGCAATGAGTTTTAGTATAAGATAGATATCTACTTATAGATAGTTGCGATTGAGAAAGATAATAGACACTTAGTATGTAGATGGGTTAGGACTCAAGATAAAGCTAGAGAATGTAAATGTGTTCGTAAAGGTATGTCCAAAAGTAAAATCTGTGCATCCCAACAGAAAATTTGACGGTGACTGTAAAAAGCTTAATGCATAAGCGTGAGATGACAAACTAAATTACCTTCTCGTCTGTTTGGCGTTCTCAACTAAACGCTGAGATTTTTTGCTGACAAATACCTTCGCCTGTTTTTTGTCTCATTTATTTTTCAGAAAAACTCTTTAGGCTTATTATTAATGCATACATTCTTGTTCTTGCTGCTATTATTGTCGGAGACATAATTTAACGTGTTCCTATAGTCCAAATTCTGACTCAAAACATGCAGATCACATCGTACATGACGAATAGCAGCGGATGCATAAGAATTGCATGTGCAGCTGGTTATTATTGTAGTTTTAAGTTTTAAAGTATTTATGCATACCTTTCAAGTGGTTGTAGTAGGAGCATGTTCTGTCTATGCATGCAAAAAAGGCAACTTCAGAGTTAAGAACTTTAGTTATGCTGTGACGGAAAATTTCACAAAGACATTTTCAAACGGACATACACATTTACACAATTTTCGTAATAGCGCATGAAGAATAGAATTACTTTTTGCGACAGCGAATAAGTTTCGGTCGTGAAATATTACTTTAGCAAACAGGCTATACTCTCCCTTCATATAGTGTAAATATATGTAGACACCAGTAATTTGTGTATTGTATCATGGTGTCCATTAATTTCCAAATCTACTTGTAGACATTATTTTAGTATGAAACCTGGATCAGAAGTAACCACATTAAAACATTCACACAAAGGTTAAAATATTTGAAATCTTGGTGATTAAAATAATTCAAAGTTCGCTATTTACTGCAGTTAAATATTTTAAAGAATTTTCTCTACAGACGGGAACGCAAGAATTAATGATTCTATACAGGAAATAATTTTTATCGTGGTATATAATCTTTTTACCTGTAAACCGTCAAATGCAACTAATACAGTTCAGTTAAAAGTTTGAGATGTTTGTCACACCATAATGCACTTAGCTTTAGAAGATTAAGAAAAATTAATATACGATAAACTTTCTTTCATTTGTGCATAAAAACTGGGGGTTACATATATGAACTGAATAATATCGTAATAAATATAATGACTAAACATTAGGTCTTCTATATACATATTTAGATTTAAATGCACAGTTTAAACAAGTCACGTCAAAGCAAATTCTGCACTCCGTTTAGAAATATGTGTGTGTATTGGGACTGTAAGCTATTCGTGCTTTGACAGTGTGATTAGGTAATGTTTAGACGCTTGCATGCACATAAATATTATTATATAGGACGAAGAGAGCTCTTTATTGAAAGTTATGAGATAGTATGTAAGTGAGACAGGAGATGTTCTTGAAAAACAAATGAAAGTTAAAGCAGCATAAAAGTTGCATATAGAGTGAGGAAAACAGAAATAGGCGACTGTGGTTCAATTAAGTTATTTTTACTATCTTGTGTCTGTCAGTCCTAGTATAAAATGAAAAGAGGTGAAATTTAGTGTAGTGTAGTTTAACGATTTCTCATAGTTAGTCGTGGTATTAGGCAGGTCTCCCTTTTCAACTTAATATAAATCATGGAGTTTAGTGCAGTGCGTAACCGTGAAAATTGGACAATCACTTCTAATTGTGACAGGAAAGTTAAGAGAATGAGAATCGTAAACGTATGTGTTCAGTTCAGGTGAAGGAGTAAATCCTCCTTGAGTGGAGACACCAATTACTTTTCATTCCCGAGAAGTTGAGAAAGATTCTAGTCATGCTTAGACATAATAGAGCTCTGCCATATGTACAATGCAATGCTGAAGAGTATTTACAGAAACTACTCTCTGTCTCTATACTTAAAAGACAGGGAAAGAGAGAAAGAGTTGAGATAGGGATTTTCTGTTTTAGTGTCTGTCGTGTATACTTTAGAGGATGATTATTGGGATGGTCGGATTTCAGCAGTTCACCCATTTAGTTTCGCTCGGTTTGCCATAATGTTATGTAACGTAACGAAATGCATTGTAATCCAGTGAGCACCTTTCCTTGGTTGTGTGAATACCTTCATAGGAAAACTCCTCTTAGTTTACTGTGTAAACATTTCCATTTATAAATTCTAACTGCTCAAACAGAATTGTAGTATTAGCGCAAGAATTATCTGCGTTTATTGTATAGTGTTTTCCGTGTGGCAGAGTTGATATAAGGACTCCGATGGTTTTCATCCTATTTTCTCCTTTCATCTGGCATTGTTAGAGTATGGGATTGGGAAGTGTTGTCGAGTGGAGGAGGACGATAGGGACTGTAATCGTCATCGTAATGCCTTTTGCTTATTATATCTGCAACACTTGAGGACTTGAGAGAAATCCCGCTGAAAATGGGCTCGTACATTGTGCAGAGTGATTGTGGGCGATATTTTCACCCTGTGCCTTTTTCGGAGATGAATTTCGGCGGAGGAAAAGCAAGTTGTTAGGTTACAAAGTACACCTAGGTACCTTCTTCTTTTCTTCAGTTCAGTTGGGACACTAGCGATTGTGAAGAAGGAATGAACTGCTTCTCCTGCTTCCTATATACACAGAGACACAGACAGTACTTTCTATTAGCCATGTATGAAGAAAGGGAAAAGAGATAACCACGGCGAAAATTCCCTATGAAAGATTGCCCCATTTATTACCAGCTCAGTCAGTAACATCAATCTACTCTAATTGCCACGAAAATCCTCTACCTCACTGCCCTTTATTTTCAACTATCCATATATGACTACATACTTCTCAAAATCCTATTCTTATTGCCGACAATTTCCTTTATGTACAAACTCGGATATTATTTTCTTTCGCACACACACCTATAAAATACATTCTCTCTTTCCAGAGTCTCTTTGAATATATAATGTAGGACTAGAGTAGAGTGTGTGCATATAGATTCTACTTATGTAAACATCTCTAGCTCTAAGAATGTGTTTCTAGACTACAAATACTTATAGATAGTACAGATAATATGGACATTGACTTCCATTGGATGCCCTATCGCTTCTTTTATGCTTTCCACATTCGTGTGTCGAACTGAATTGTAAACTAGAGACTAGCTGCATGTGTGTGTGTGTGGGTGTGTGGGTGGTTGTGAGTCTTCAACCTGAATTCAACGCTTAAGAATGAGGTAGAGAGGGAATAGAGACTTTTTGGTGAAGTAGAGAGACTTAGTAAAATTGCATATGGATAGCATACAAACTATTCAAACGACCTCTTTGGATTTTCATTGACCTGGCACTAAGCATCTCAATTTTATGACCCTAGCATGCCAAGCCCTAGCTTGGCCTTTATCATTATATTATTATAGTCGTAGGAGGAAACATCTCTATATATTTTACACTCTAAGAGCCAAAGACAAACCAAAGCATCCAATCTACGTTAGATGATACGATATTTATTTATAGTGTACTTTAGGCCACATGGACCTCATGCTAGACCTAAGTTTTGATTTCATCGCGAAAATATTGATTCTAGTCTCAAATACAACTACGCAACTTAGCGAACCTTGCACTATCAACAGAATCTTTTAAAATTCTGACGTAGTCATCACATACCATCACTACTCTATTGAATTGATCACTATAAGCCACCACACAGACCAAGGTTCAATCATTTTACGAACTTAGCACCAGATAATGTACTATCAACTATTTATGTTCAAGGTAGAACTACTATCTATTACTATACTAACCTATAGACACAACTATTCTCCTACTATCGTCACAAACCAAATACTGCAACTTTCACTATTCACTACAGTTCATGGCTTTTAGTACTGCAGAGTTTGCAACGTGGTGGCAAATTCCCATCTTCGTCAATGTACTTATTTTACGAATCTAGGAAAGGAGAGCCCTTTAGTGATGAGCGCCCGTGGAAAGGAGAGCCCTTATATGTGTATGGCGGAAATGA
>JAAAYG020044167.1:0-12443 GCA_009936455.2 Tomocerus minor
TTTAAGTGCTACCACCCAGGGTCACGTATAAGTAGAATATTACCGTTAGAGGCCTATACCTCGAAACGAAATGAAGGCCAAATGACGTTATTAACGATTCTACACGCTGCAGAGACAGCAAGGCAGTCCATAATTTACTTGATTTAAAACATCCACAGCGTTAATGTTGTGTAGCAGTCCAATCCAAACACTACATGCCGGTTTAATAGACTCGATAGATGTTCCGTCATGTCTCTTAGTTCAAATTAATTTTCCAGTTGAATTATTAAAACTAAAATTTAGAGCTTATAGCTACTATAATTATGACAAATCTATATGGTTTAGTTACCTTCCACAGATAGGCACAGGTACTCTTTGAATAAATCAGTACATACATTTCGAAAGAAGCAATTGAGCCATACACTACGCATTAATAACTAAAACAGAACACAGTGCAAATGCTTTTCATTATCATGCCGAATTACAACTTACAACTGATCCTCCTATTCCATATTTATTAGAATTTCTCTTGTGTAAGTACAAGTCTGCTGAAAAACAAGCATTATGTATATTTCCTACAAATTCCCAAACCATTTTAAAATGAAGTAAGTATTAACAAACCGAAGTTGTGTTCAGTTCGAATCCAAACCATGGAATATGTATGTAACATTTGCATCAGCTAGTGCTTTGGTCGTTGGAGAATGGAAATACAAAGAAGGGATTCCTTGTTTCGCAGTACTCAGTGAGCACTGTATCTCCTGCACATGAATAGTCACACACAACGTAGCGTAAGTAATCACGGCAGTAGGAATAGTCTCAGACTTCACTCAGAGAATGCTACTGACTAATTAATAGCAAACAACGAGACGGAAGAGTCACATACAAGATAAAGGATAGTACAAAAACAACTGCGTTTAAATTAAATGTAAGTACGTATCCGCGTACTCTCTCTCTCTCTCTCCATGCTCCTCCACTTCTAACTTATAAATGCTTTTGAAAAGAATTGTTTTTCTTTTCGGTGAACACTGCTCATTCATTGTGTGCATTAAAAGGGTAGTGGATAATATTGTGTACAGATAGGCAGTTTAATGCTTGTATGTATGAAAGCACATGGCATGGCCTGCAGAACACGTCCCGTCAGCAACTCATGTATTTATAATGCACAGTCTGCCTATGTAAGTTGCGTAACACTATTACCAAGCACATTTGTTTAAAACGACGCCTTCGTTTGGCTAGATATAGAACAACATAGCTTAGAGTTAGTAAACTAGAAAAGTAATGAAAGCTAGAAGAATGGTAGAAGAGTCAGAGGACGAGCAAAAATTAATTCCGCCTTGTTTGTTACACTAGTAGGCACCTAAGTATATCTGTCTGTACTCCTTGCATGTGAATACACTGTCGCAGTTGTTGTACGTATATATGCCAAACAAAGTTCTACAGTGAAAAGAAAGATTCCTTTCATTCATGAGCAAAAACAAAACATGTGAGCTGAATACGCGGATGTAATAGTGTAGCCACTACTATTACTATTGTAAATAGAAATCAGTACCAGAGGCGTAATGAACGTTTTATACAGTCTGCGTATCGTATAGCTAACAAAATGACTCCTTTAGACATAAACTCATTTCCTTGGTTCAATCTACAATTCGACTTTGTTTCAGACAAGAACAGTAAAATTACAAAAAGGATTAATTCAAATGTTAGCGAATGCAAGTTTAATTTTCCATCATTTGAGAAAATGAGAAAGAATTTGCATTGTATGTAGAAATGTAAGTTGTATTCACTAGCAATGCTCTTATTTCCATATAAATAATAGTTAGCTATACACATAAAACTAAAACCCTTCCGTATTGTTACTGGTCTTAATTGCAGTTGTTTAGCTTGAATGAAATCGAGAGTTTCATATTCAGCAAAGAATATTAGCCTCATATATGTATATTTACTGTGAATACTCCTCATATTAGTGGTAACGCATAAAAATTACAAATATGCACTGTGCAAAGACTAGAACCACAAAGAAATATTTTATAAATTCCGCAACCGAAACTAGGCAAATCCTTGGCTTTCATCTATGAAAGAAAATGAAATACTGTAGCAATAGGCTTGGGTGTATATGCAGTCAACCATATTCAACTAAAGACTTTTTTCACTTTGAATTTACTATGTGAGTTTATGAATTCAAACCATAAATTCATTGTATATTTATATGTATATGTACATAAGGTGAACAAAAGGGGAAGTTCATGGACACGTAACAACGTAGAGAAAAGGGCACCAGGGGCAAAACCTCAATGTGCTTGTTGATGTTACAGTTTATTATTATCATAAAATAACAGCAAAGTAAGCATACATAAATCTTTCTACTACAAAAGCACATAATTAATGAAATCTGCAGATAGAGAGCAGAAGTTTAATTCCAAAGTAATTTCTCTGAAAAGCACGCAGGAAATTATGACTTTTGCAAAAACAAAGTTATGTAACCCTCATATATACAGATGTTTTATGGTGGGACATGTCCTACACGATAGACAAATTTCCGTATTTTGTAATCTCAAGTTGTTTTCTTGTATTGTTGTCTTGTTTTCGATCGAAATAATTATTCTTAGTCGAACTTTTACTTATTTCGCTCACTTAAGTCAGCAAAAGAATAAATTATCAATGAATTTCGTATTATCTTCCCATTTCATGTGTCATGCCAAGACAAAAATGGAATAAACGGGTTGTCAAGAATAATGAATTTCTGAAAAATGAATGCAAAGTATTCATACCTGACAACTGTATGGTAAAGAATAAAAGGAAGAGTTGGTAACTGGGAACCCCAGTCGATTTTTATGGGCTTCATTGATTTGCTTTAAAAATGGAGAAGGTGACCCAGTTTGTTTTATAGAAAGTGTCTATGATATCTAATAGTTCAGTGACAATGATATGCATGCATACATTTATTTCGCGCTATAATATTATAAGCAGACGAAGGAAATGTATGTGTCGAACAAAGCAAAGATCCTAACTTCTGTCATTTTATTACAGATAGGAAAACTTTCTCTGAGCCGTAGTTATTATGGTTCGCAAGGTTCATTTCACGTTACATCTATCTAAAACATGTAGTTTAACTTACCTACTTTAGAAACATATAAGCTACACTACAAGACTACATAATTTTGGCAAATGCTCTTCCTATAACCCCGATTTCTACGCACTCAACTTACTTTCGTCGAAATATGAAGAAACGAAACTTTTTCTTTTTACTGGAGTAATACATACACTCCAGTGGCACATATTTAACTATCGACCCCCTTGATACAAAGAAAAACGAGGCGAATATGCTAAATACCAGGCACTGAGAGAAATGAAAATGACAAAAGTTTGAATAAAACAAATGCAAGAGAATGGCCAGTGAACTTAGTCAGAGCCAACTTAGTGGATCCAATAAAAATTACATGTAAATGTTTAAGATGAGCCATGGGATTCATTTCCGCTCTACAGATTTACAATAACTTTCACGAAACTATACAGAAATTTTTATTTTCAAATTAGCTCATAAATATCTCACTTGTAAAAATGAAGATTAAGTAGTACATTAAGATGGTTAGCCTCAGTGAGGTTGCGGCACATCAGCATTTTTAATTTTTGTGTATACAGGAAAGAAGTCCATTTACAAATTGTAGTTTACACAGTATAAGAGTACCTATATATATCGATAGTCTGTTACACAAGAAATGTTAACTAATATCAACAATTTGCGAAAGTTTAGAAAAATATATAGAATGAAATAGCATACAGCTGTCGTTCGAGAAGTCAATTAACGACACTGTCATTTATTCTCTGAATGCTAACGCTGTCCACTTATTATTCATTGAACACGTGACTCAAGAAAAAAAGTTTTGAAGTAAAGCACACCAAACAATTGATATCGAAGAAGAGTGTGGCATTTAACACTCAGTAATATAACTCCACGTTGGAGTTGTCAGAGAAAGGAAAGAGGGAGAGCAAGAAATATTCCACGACATGGCAATGACGAGAAAAAAATTCAATTTGTGGTCGGAAGGGGGGTGCGTGCATCCATGAGATTGCTATGCTAATGACAGTAATAACGTGTGAGATGTGAAAGGGAATCCCCGCTCTGCACTTCTTTCCCACAGAAACTGATAAGATCAACTAAATTTTATCTTGAGACTCATAAACATAAGAACACTTAGCACCCACTGAAAGCCTCTCCCACAGAGCGAAAGACTTCATTGTGCAGGCAGTACACATGTACATAGTTGGAGAAAACATGTTTTCTGGTGCACCATGCATGCGATTATGCCATCAGTTATTTTCAGTGTAAATAAAAGAGAGTAAAGTACATATTTGAACTTCCATCAATCACCAAAAGAATAAAAGCAACATTCCAAATAAATAAAAGTGCATATTATTACAAGCCCACAACTCGGTCAATTCGTCCAACTGCAGAACTAGAGAAATAGAAAAACAATTCTGAAGAATGAGATCATCACACTCTGGAGTCAAGTAAACGGGAGTGTTTTTGCAGAGCAGTCAAAAGAGCTGTCAATTAACCAGACGTGGAACTGGAGCTGAACCCTATCTGATGCGCTGTTTGCCTGTCCCTCTGCGAAGCACGTCAAGAATTCCTAAAGAGGACCAAAGGGGTTGAAATATTGAAGTGCAGCTATGCATAGAAATGCCTTAACGAAGCGATCACACAAACCTTGTCTTAGGATTCCATTTGTACTACGAAAGCTTAGGACGAGGAGTGGAAAGCAGAACAACTCATACTATTATAGCCAACATGAGGAAAATGTAAAAAAACTCACGTCAAATAAGAAAAAAATACAAATATCACCGTTGCTGCATTTGTATATTTCACAGGGCTAAGTATATTTACTCGGCCTATACGGAGGAAGATAGCTACAGCGAAAGCATCTGAGGTTCTTCAAGAAGATTTCCATTTACTAGTGGCTGCGTTACATTTACAGTGAGCAGAGTAGGGAGAGGATGACTAGCAATAGCCTTTGTAAATCCCAAATGAATATTTCATCGAAGGATCCTTAGCTCACGCACCATTCCAATAACAACGTACGCAGATATATTATTCCTTTCTTCAGAATTGCCTTTTCCCCTTTTTATCTACGCATTGTATTCATTCTTATTTGACTGAAGCTATCTATACATATATCTATGACTATTATTGACAGTATACTTAAGTAAACCTATCCTCCTACCTACCACTCTCACTAGTCTCACTACTCTGTATGTTGAAGAGTGAAAGAAGGAAATGCCAAATTCGGATTTCGGTTCATTTGGATTTCTTCTAAGTCACTAGACAGAGTTGCTCTTGTTCCCTCGATGTCGATACCTTATTCGCTAGGCCCTCTCCACTCAAATCCACAATCCAAACACGCACATTCTCATTCACTTCACTCATCTTGAGTCCCTCACTCCTTTTTTACTTTCTTTCCTTATAGAGGAATTTTCTTCGAACGAGGCACACGTACTAGCTAGACATATAGAACTTGGAAACACTACTCACGCTGTAACATGTGTAACCCTATCTCTGACATATCCGAACAATATCTATATATTTTCTGCCGCATTTCTTACTTATTCCTGGAATGTTACACGTTACATGTGTACGAGGAGGTAGAAGCAAAAAAATCCACTCAGAGTTACTGATATCTTAAGAATAGGGAAATGAAAGAGTCCAATTCAAATGCGAACGACCTGACATTTCAAGAAATGCAATGAAAATGAAATAAAAGATAAAATATAATTCCGTGCGTGAGTACCTATGGCATGTCACACGAAAAATAGATATACGTTCATATGTACTAATAATAGCTACTGTAATAGTTCTTTTGTCCCTTTAGTTTTTTGGTGACTTATGAAAAGCGGGGAAGATGGAATCCAATACCACGCACTATTACAGGTATGCCTACTTCTTACGCAGAAATGTAATATATATTCTTTCTTTTCTTGTTCAAACTAATGCAATATTGAACATCTCAGTTTACATTGTAATTTCAGTTCTGAATAAGATGGTTGCAGTGCAGTCGTTGACTACTTGGCTATTTTATTAAATATTATAAAATGTATTCCTCAAGAAGACCCCAAGAAGTTCTAATTCGACAAATAACATGCGAGGACGAAATAAACTTTAGCCAAAATATCTTCTGTTCGTACAAAATAATATATAAGTGTGCCTCATGCATACATCAATAAGACGGGCAATGAATAGAGAAGACAGAAAGAAAAAAAGAGATTCAATGTGGATTTAGGATTTCCAACTATGAGTGACTGAACTGGTGAGCAGGAGATCAAGTGAACTGAACTGAACGGCTATACCCCTTGTAACAGAATCTCTAACGTCGGATGAATTTCATTTTCTACCTAAGTCTACACGCCATCCCAATTTGCAATACTCCAAAAGAATTTTTCATAATAAATATCTTTCATTTGTACGCCTTCACTTTCCTACTACGTCTTTGATCCTCGCGTTCACATAATAGATTACAGTAAGGTAAAGGTAGTCCAACTGCAAATTGAACTAGTCGACTCAGCTCAATCTAGATAGACAACATTTCACTCTTATACAAAATTACGGTGCACGAGAGAGAATAATCCGGATTGATCCGTACCTAAATCTTGGATATAATGTAATTGCATTTCTGTCGACTCATTTAACTAAAATTCCCATTCAGTTTACTAACTTTTTTACATTCCAAAGGACGAAGCGACCTTGAGACGTATTAGAATAAAATTTTATTGAACAGAGATATAAAATCATCTGTCACATATCTCATGGAAAATAAAAGTATATAGCTCGCCACCCCTTAGTGTTCTTCGTGGGGGATTTGTACTGCCAGACATTTAATACAATAGTATGTCAATATTTGTTTCGACCATTGGAAATTTTGGTTTTTAATTATTGCCAAGTTAACTGTAATCCCGAGCAGTCCCCAGCTGTCACTGCATATTATGACAGTTGGGGATAGCTAAACTACAAGATTGAACGATAATGAGCCCCATCGAATCGAAAGACAGTGAATTCATTGATAAGTCATTCACAAAGACTTGTATTCATAAGTAATCCCGAGTCTTGAGGTTATTAGGCTCTTGAAGTTGGAGATTGGAACTGCTTGGTAATAAAAACCGCGATACAACGCAGCACATTGACATCATTTGCACGAACCGCTTTATTCTTAGAGCTTCTTTTTGGTTAGATTGTTTATCTTTTCACTTTCGTTTTCCATCTATTTTAATTTTCCCATAGCATAACAGTTTAAAAGAATTAGAACTGAAGGAAGCCAAAGCTATTTTTGTTCCGAAATGATTGCTGCTTATAAAATTTTAGATTGTAAAGAGCTCTTCGGGGAAAGTGGCAATATTTCAAATCTAATATTACTACCTTCTCCGTTAGAGTTTTTATGTGACCTTAATGTGCGTGCTACGCAGTTTCTGCTATTGCTACACGAGTATATCCATTTACACATGACACAAGATGAGGCAATAAAATCATATTTATATTTGACTATTTTGTGCGTGCGAGGAGGAAGTGCGTTTGGCAAGTATCAACAATAAAGTTCTTGGTTGGACTTGGTTGGTAGTATGCATGCGTCGCAAATTGAATGAATGAATGGAGGACCTTGAACATAAAGAAGATCTATGATAATCATAATAACAGCAATTTTCTTTTATTTTCAATGATAGATCAAAGGCGAGATGAATATTGCTATTTCTTAGTGCATACATAATGTTACGGATGCGGGAAAACAGAAGGAGTATTTTGCCCTTCCGGAGATATAATCAGCTCATTCTTGAATTCTTGACTTCCCTTGACTTTCCTCCATTCTATCTACACATATCATCAAATTCTTTCAAAGCGGCCGACCGTTCCCGTGTGTCGTGTCTTATCTCACAGTTTACATACAAATAGGTTCAGTTTGTATTAGTACGCACTTATTTACATTGGCGGAGAAAGTCTGGCAAACTCAACCCTCTTGGCTTTTTGCTATCAAGAAATATTAGGTATTAAGTTTTTGGATAAGGCATCCCACCAGGAAGTACTCTGCATATTTTTCCAAATAAACTCTACAATTCCCATTACGTCTTTAGTTTTTCTATATGAAAAAATTTTGTGCGTGCTATGCACAAGTGCTGCCTCTAAATGTTAATACAGTACCTACATGGGGATAACACACTAGATGCATGGTATTAATAGAATTCAATATTCCTATTGCATGTTACACTCTTACACTATGGATATTGCTTTAGATGAAAAGATCTCGTGACACTTCGTATGCTATGCTACAATCTGCGTGGAGCAATTTTCTTTCGTTTCTTCATGTTTCAGAGGTTTTTTCTATTTTTAGAAAGGCGGAATTCACTTTTTTGTAGGCACTAAGAATGGAATTCGGCAGAAGTTAATTACAATGATATAGGGAGCCCAGAAAAAATGTCCACAGTTTACTTTTATCACGATATCATATTTGGAAAGCTAATTGCATAGAGAATTCACTCCACACCAAAAATTCCTGCTGACTCTACCTTCTCAACATGCACTGGCGAGGGAGGGATGTACGCCAACACATTACAGCTGCAATATTAGAGGGTTAATCTTTGCGTAGGAGTATTTCTACGAAAACGTAGAATATACGAACGAAGCGTTTGTTGCATGCACTTATTGAGCGAGGGAAAACAATTGTTGTTTTTCTTGTGGCTAAAAGTTCATGCAATGCACTCCAAAGTGCTTTAATAGCACGATGAAAGTATTCCCGATGATTAGCATTTTGATTGCTTTTCCTCCCATACAATTTGACTCTTCTATGGAGCTAAACTATATACTTGTATAGGGGAATCAATCCTCCACACACAGCCCACTCACTCACTCACATCAAAATAAATTTGTACTTTGCAATTGACTTTGATGGATTGCCTGATAATTCACAAATACTTATAGTTCCAAACACAAGCATGCATACTTTAGGATAAAAATAAATTGAGTTACGAAGAGAAGTTATTGTGCTAGAAAAATAACTGCATATGTAGCACTTATAAATGAACGAGATTTTTATCTCTGGGGTGGTGTCCTTTGAACTCAGCTATGACAACATTTCCAGACGAGTTAGAGAAAGTTTACTAATTCAGTGTACGTGTCGACTGCAAACAGACATATATCGCAAAGGTTAGATATATAGTCTCTTTCTTCTAACCAAACCACATCTCTTCTGTCTCGAACAATAAATCGAATTGCGTCATCAGAAAATCTTGTGTAACTATTAACAATTGCTTTAGCTTTGTTCTCGAATACTTACATACATAGTTATTATTACAGTACACTTATTCCCTCTGTAGTCTTTCTGACATTAAAGTCTTTGATTGTGCAAAGGGCCTTCAAAGGAGACATTACAATCAAGACACGACGCGATTTGCCTCAAATTTCCTCCAACTCTATACACTACAACTTTACAGAGGCAGAACGGAACCGAACATGGACTAGAAGAAAAGGAAACGGAACGGTGACCGGGGAAGTCCTTTGTAGTCACCCACGATTCAAATGTCACTTTCCTTTTACTTACTCTAGTCAATGAATAGAAAATGTCTAAAGACAGAAACAAAATTCAATGAGTTCACTACTTTAGCCATTGTGTTAACAGCTTTATCCTTTGTTGTCCTTTAACGCAAAATACAGGGCACCTAGAACTTCTGTCAACAGCCGACTAGATACCGCAACCACACGCCTTTTCACAGTAGGTGGCACTATTCAATGTTTCAAAGTAGGAAACACTTCACCTTCACTTGCAATTCCAAGACTCTCAAGTTCACTACTTACTTTTGGCCTTAAAAACCTCCAACAGTGTTTAAATAACATCAAAATTTAAAATTTATTAATACAAATTGGATATGTACGCATCTATTGTTAACTCAGAAATACTTAGTTCTTACGAAACCTTAAAATGGGGAAAATAACATGCTCCAACTAACTATATTTGTTGAAAAAAATAAGGTGTCCTCTAAAAATGTGCAGACACTAACCATGAGTGTAACTATCTTACTGTGTGTGTTTTTATTTTACTATAAGAAAATACTTTAAAATGAGTTGGAGGAGTTAACCGTTTGATCATAGGTAAATTCATTCATTCTCGTTTGACACGTGTTGGCAATTCCACAGTATTTTATTTTTTGATCAATAATAGCATTATGTTTTTGCAACATATGGAAAGGGGTAAATTCCTAAAATAGAAATGATTTAATATTGAAAGAAGCATGAGAGTCGGTGAAAAAATAAATGCCTGCTATAATGAACACGAACCCATAAACTTGTGTTTTATTTTCTGATAAGCAAAATGTGGCAGGGAAAGCATAGTGGAAAAGGCCATGTGCATCTACATAAGGAAATGGGTAATTCATTTTCGATCTATGAATTTTTAGAGATTCGTCGCTACAAACATGTTGCCTACAGCAGTTACTACTGCAGAGCAGAGAATGAATAGCATATTCCCTTTTATGATTACAAGGGCATAGGAATCGACTGGGACTGACATGTCACTGGGAATCAAATATAATAACTACATGTGCAAATGTAAGTAGTACTAAAAAGGAAATGACTACAGCGGCACTGTATTGTAATGCAATAATATTCCACTGACAATACGAGGCTAAATGTCAACTTGCCTTCCCAGCCAGAGAGCAGTCTGTTAGCCATTTTTTGAATGTAACAGTTTATGGTGTAACTGCAGCATTCCCACTAACTGTAATAAAATAATTTAATTTTGATGTGCTACTTTTCCTAGCATATTTCCTTTCTATAAAATTCTATTCGTTCTTTCATCGATTCGCCTGGATCGTGAACAGTTTTAATTTCTTCTAGTCCTTTTTTATAAGTTCGTTCGTTTAGGTATTTTTTTGCTCTCGCTAAATTAGAATGCAATCACGACGAACGGTAAAGAAGGGGCAATTCGTATGTCACTAAAAAGCCAGAGCAATAATAAAGAACGCTACATGTGCACACTTAACTTAACATGGCAATTGAATTCTTTCGTAGAGCTTCATTCAATTTGGAAGGCGGTCCACTTATGTCCTCGAGTAAAATAAATAAAGTCGCCCTGCTCAAGTGCCTAGATTCCCTTTTTACGAAAAAAAAGAAAAAGTCGAACTGACTGAATCGAGTCAAGTGCTCTACACCACAGCATACTTTTCCAAAGCACACCACGCCACTCGAGACACTCTCCGCTCCTTTCCACAAGACAACATTACCTATAGGTAGACGAAAGTAGTTTCGCAACTTTTCTACTAATATGTATCTGCTCCCAAACTGCATGGGCACATATTGTGTATATTGTGTTACATATATTAAATTGCGAGCTATTCTGTGCAGATAGATAAATAGTTCGACAAGGCCACCACCACACAACTACGCGCAACTATGTATAATGTTATGTGGTAAAAATCGCAAGATGTTTTAACAGTTGGCAAATTGGGCGGGTTTGGTTGGCCAAAGCAATGCAGCAAAATCGAAAATCCGCATTGTATGTATTTCTGTAGATGAAGAGAAAGGACGAGAGTTTTGTAGTGACTGACTGAAATACAATAGAATACAATAATAGCATGAGTTCAACATACCACAAAGCTATACATCTTCAGATAAACATATACCTACACATGGAACGTGAAATTCCGCAAATTCTAACATTTAGTCTATACAAAAATTGGATTTGACCGGAGAAAGCGAAGGGAAAACTGAGAATTGAATGCAGCGGACGTTCTTCCTTTCTCTACCTTACTATTTCTATCTCCTGTAAAGTCTTGTACTTGTAATAGGTAACGATTGGCTATAATATGTTCAGAAATAACATGTACCTATAGTATTGACAGAAATATCCTGTTACAAATACTGTACCAGGATATTATGGCACAAAAATACATATTGTATGTGAGCTATATTTAGTTTTTCAGAAAATTGCTGATATTGCTATAGCTAACCTTATAGAAGTAGCATTTGTATGTGAGGAGGAATTTATTGTGCTTATGTTGCAAAGGTAGCTGTACATAGCCTCATAATATGCCATAGGAATGCATTAAATAGTAAGTATATAAATATCTATTCTTTTGAACTGTTTAGGCGAAGAGGTAGTGGTAGCGGCGTCTCCAGTTCCTCTGTGTACACAAGGTAGAGCAGAGAAGGAGAGAGGATCCTCGGAATACATAAAATGATTTAGACGGGAGGAAAGCATAAAAAGGAAACTGAAGAGAGTCACCGAGGCAAGAAGAGAGGCGAGGAGAGTTACCCAGCAGAATACACAGAGAATAGTACACAAGAGTGGCATTAGCTACTTTGTCGAGAGGATGGCACGTTGTGATGTGACAGAACAGACGAGAGTTAATATATATAATAATGAATCTGGCAACTGCGCGAGACAGACATTTTGTCTGTTCTCCGGCTATACAAAATTCAATTATAAATTCAA
>JAAAYG020044178.1:0-12442 GCA_009936455.2 Tomocerus minor
CAAGTAACATACAACATAATTATTATCGCAAAAATAATATGCACACGCATAGTTGTAACATGGGGCTAACTAAACCTATGTGACAATTCGCAGGGGAATAATCTTAACTAAAAGTAATAATTGTGAAATAAATTACAGGTCGTTTTTTAGGGTGTATATAATATAGCCAGTATATTTCAATATTTCTGGAGTCTCAAATGTAAGCTCTGGCTGAGGCAAATTTTATAAAATGTCAGGTAGACAATTTTGTGTATAAAAGTATATGATTTGTATTTCTGTAATAAGTAGTTAAAAACTACAATCTTAATCGTAATATTCTAATAGCCAAGTAGCCAGGAAAGAGCGCTTTTACCTTCAATGGTTAGTAAATGACAGTCTATTTAAATTGTTTTAGTGACCAGTCATCAGTATTTCACGCTAATACTCTCATACTGATGACAGAACAGTTGAAGTTGTCAGTTGTTCTGCCTCCTGCCAGAAGAGGAGTTCAGCCGATTAGGGAGTTATTCCTCCTCTAAAGCTATTAACTCGTCGTATGTAAGTTAAGAATTTTATAGTGTTGTGCACTTTATTTTATCTATTTCTATTTTTTTTGTTTTGAAAGCTACAAAAGAATCTATTTAAAAAGAGTACATTAATAATAATTAATAGTAAGAGTATTTAATAATTAACTTACCACTGTCTCATTCATTTTAGGTCACAGTTACACTATTTTACAACACAGGCTGAAAAAGGAACTCAGGATCACAAAAACGTCCTTGGTCTGGTCAGGAATTTACGTATACTGTTACAGGTACACTCATTCAAATATTCATGATGTTCGAAGTTTTGTAACTGATGAATGAAGTTAACGCAACCAGAAAATATAAGGCATATAATTTATTATTGCAGTCAGATCCATGTAATTTTTATGCAAATAATTTTCTGTAACTGCAACCTATAAATTTTGTAAATTGTAATTCTAACCTATTTTAATTTAGTAATTTGAAGTATTGGTTAGTTATGAGATGTATTTTGTTATCGATTCCAGTTTCTTCATCATTTGAATCCTGTGTGACTTTGGACACCTATGCGCGGATTCTTTGTTTTCTTTACAAATTAGTTGGTAAACTCTAGAATGGTACTTGGTGATCAAGAGGATTTATCACAATGTCTTCACAACAACAACAACAATACTATGATATTGGCCCTGGATAAACCTGTACCTTTATCTCAAGAAGAAATGGCTATGCTCGCAAAAATTGAAGAAGCTAATAGGTAAGCAATTTAATTGTTAGAAAATTATGTTCGAAGCTTTTGTAATAGACTGCGAATATGTAGGATGTTTCTTTATATTAGTTTTAAGTTAGAATTCGATTTCCTAATTTAAACAAACTACACTTTCTAGCATATTATTTTTCTTGGGATTTTCTTGCCAATGTTAAAGATGAACAAAGTAATGATTTGGGCTGCATTTTTTCTTTTCCAGAACTTAAAATATTAATCGGTTGAAAATAATGTTAAAGCTTACCTATATAAACGACATATTTTTTATTTTGGTCTGAAACTTTTGGTGTTGTTTTAGTAATGTAATATGGATAAAAGATACCGTATACGCATATTACTAGAGACCTTTAAAAACTGCAATTTAATTTAATATATCAGACTCCTTTTGTGCTCATTGCACATATAAATAAAGTAGAGACTGCCGAATGATTTGCTCCTTACGCGTATACAAAGTCCATATAATATTGTTGCATCGCTGTTTGTCTTAGAAGGGATATTAGGTATTTAGATCTTCAAAATGCAACGTATTACATTTTGTATTATTTTATTTAGTACTGATATTTTGTCTATTAAATAGAAGAATGGTAAAATATTACTGTATGCGTATAGCTGACCAGTTATAAAATTAGGGTTTATTTTTACTACAGATCAGAACTTAAAAGTGTATTTCTTAGTGAAAGTAACGTATAAAAAAGACTTACACATTCAGCTTATATAACAGTGACCTTCACCTTGCCACTAACTGTCCGTCCATGTGCGTCATATCAGAATGGCATCATAAAACAATGCTTTTGTCTTGGAAGTAAATAATTTTTTCGTCCAAATCCAACTCGTCTGCATCCAATAATGCGGTGTTTTTAATTTTTATTTATTTTTGATTTGATTCTCCAACTATACATACAACTGCCCGTTAGTTATTTTGTTAATTGATATTGTGGTTAATCTTCATCTTGTTCATATCATCATAATTTAATCCATATAAAATATAAATGTATTAATTACTTTAGTTAGGCCTAATTTTGGAAAGTTTTGGTAATCGTTCTCTTCGTATGTTTTAGTCATTGTCAATTAGTAATGGAATAGTTTCTTCTATTTAATTTAATATCTCCAAGTATTTTGGCTTTGTCAGAAATGAGCTCCGCTCTATTGCCGTGCTTAAATTACGTCGCATTTTGCGTTAATGTCATAAGATAAGTGTTGGTATATTGGTATAATATGGTTTATGGTGTCTTGAATTTGAAGTATCCAGATTCTTCGGCCATTGGTTAGACCAGGGTCAGAGGTGGATTATGAAATAGTTTATTGGAAGACGCAAAGACGTTGTATGAGGCTGTGAGCTAGAGCAATGAGTAAATACTGTTCCAACCATTCTTTCTAGTAGAGTTACTCTACTAGAAAGAATGGAGTATAAAGTAGCCGGTGTAACTAACAATCATTTACAATAGTAGTCAAGTCCAAGTTATTAATGGAATGAAAGCCAGCGATGGTATAGAAAGTTTACAAGGACTCGGAGTCTCATTATATAGTAAAGCTAATTCGTATGTACAATAATTATCGGGATAATTTCTGATGCCTTAAATTTAATAAGATTTTAGTAGGTACGTAAGGTGAGGACATGACGTGAAGGATGTAGGAAGGTGCATTAGCAGCTAAAGGTAGGCTTAGTTAGCAAGTCAATAAATTATAAAGCAGTTAAAGGTATGACCTAGATTGGAAAGATGAATTTAGCTAGAGGAGATTCTTCTAGTTAGTTGATTGCATATCTGTAGTTCAATATCAGTACAAAATACAAAATTATAGATCTTATTTTTGGCATTAGCTGACTTGCCAGACTTGGATATTACTATATTACGTAGAGATATGAGTGTATGTAGTGTAGGTTGGAAGTTTTTAAGGTATTAAGTTGATCATAATATTTTATTAAAAGATGTGGACAACAGCTGTTGTATTACTGATGTGGCTTTTTATTGGATAATTTACCCCATGATTATTTAAATGTAGAGGTGTACATAATATACCTATAGAAAAAAATGATTGGATTTATCATTAATAAAGAGTCGCTACTCATTGGTCACTACGTCATTGCTTTTAATGCCATTGTCAGTGCAGTGGTTGGTTAAGAACCCATTCCATGGGAATTGCATTAAAACGGTTGCCTACACTTTACAAGTTAAACATGTCGCAGGTCGCAGACTCTTTGAATGGCAAATTGGCAAGACACACGGAACCGATTTTAATGAGAATTGCACCAATAAATAAGTTGTATGGCACTTGGTAAAATTCAGTTGAATACGCCTTCTGATTACTGAACTTGTGATTTTTAATCACAATCGATCGTTTAGGATCCAATATATAAAGATATGGACTTTTGCATTTTGCATGTACTAAATCATCCAAAACTCGACGCATTATTAAATAGTTGCAGTAAAATCGTGTTTTGCAGAATAAAAGCATTGGTTGAAATGTGTGCATCAGCAACTTTCTCTGACGTTCAAATAAAATTAGTATTAGGGTTTGAGAACCGGACGGATGCGTGTTAATATGTGTACCTTAATAGGTATTCTATTATTAGGATTAGTATCTCTTAGGCTAATTGTTTTGGTTGTTAGTTACGTAATTATAATATATAACAAGGGGCACCCGTACAGCTTACTATTACGATGTGAATTAGTTGAATTTGAATGTACGCAATTGTATTTAATTTTAGTACCCTCTGCCCTGGCCCTGTACATAGTACCATACATCATCAACGCTGTATTGTTATTGCTATTATTAATATTAATTACAATACAGCACGGGGTACATACGGGGACACAATCGTCTCAAATCCCAAAATGCAAAGGTACGGTAATCGTACACCGACTTAGTTGCGTTTGTATTTTGCGTCTGTAATATAATACTGGGCACAATAATATAAATATTAATACTATTATAACGAGTACCAACAATCTATTTAACTGTCAATTTTACTGTTTGTGGAACTGCCTGATGTGGCTGTTTACTTGATTTCGTTGTAGTTTATGCTAAAACATGGCAAAACTGAAGCTATTATTACAATTACATTCATAAGCCAGAGTTTTAGTATACAGACGTATTTTACAGTGTTTATTCACTATCCGTAATTCGTGCAATCTTTCTAGTCATTCTAGTACAGAACACTTATTTCAATGCAAAATCCGTATGTAGTCTAAAATAGCATATGACTACGATATGTAGGGGCAGGTATAAATAGTTTCAGGTATACATTATAGTGAGTCAGAAAAGCCACAACTAGGTAGGTAATTTTGTATGTACTGTATTGTAGTATATACTTAGACAGCCAACTGTTAAGGTGATGGTGTTGCTATTTTGCTATATTTTCCATGATCATAATATATGTGGAATTGAACGAGTATTGCATGACTTAGTGAAATTTGAATGTAGATAAATTAAAGCTATGTGTTTGTTTGTCTCTGGAAATATACATTTAATCGGTGTCATTATACATGCTCATTGAATCATGAATGGTAATGGGGTTGTTAGATAGAACTCGCATGTATGAATTATGAATTTTGTATTGTGCCCACTGTGAGGAATGATATAGCTCCCTCAGTTATATTCTTGTGTGGTTGTGTGAGGAGGACTGTACGTTGTTGGTTGTTGTGCTCTACTTGATATATGAATGCCATCCAGCATTCTAGCGCTTCCAGTAGAACAGAGAATGTGGGACAGTTAGCTATTAGCGTCGTGTCGTCTTTTTACTTGGTAGACTGTCTGTTTTACTGGTATCGAGGTAAAAGTTAGCTATCGGGCGAGCTATTGGCTAGTTAAAAGTAGGTTAGGAGAGCTCTGATATAAAATAATAGACATGGACATAATGGATGGAGGTGGTGAAAGTGGATCAGTGTCGTGCCCGGTTTCTCAGTCGGTGTCTGAACTTTCTCCGAATATGAGGTCGAAATATCTTGTGGAGAGCGACAGCTCTTCTAAGGAGTTGAGTAAAGAATTTGAGTGGACTCGAAGCAGTATGAATGCCCCGTTAATCAGGATTACTGTAGAGCCTGTAACTTCAGATGACGAATCTGAAGATTCCTCCGTTTTTATTGAATTGAGTGAAACGGGTACATCGGAGAAAACTATCGGAGAATTGGATGGGACTATTGACGATAGTGGGATTGTAGTTTCTTGCACTGATTGCGAGTCGGCAGGCTCACCAGATAACGACACCACTCTTGATTCAGATGAGGCTGATCTGCTTGACGATGAAGAGAAGCCTTGCGATCCTCAATTGCTAGAGATAGATTCATTAAAAGCAAAGTTGTCTCGAGCCAAGTCTACTCCCAGTAGCACGAATTTGTCGGAGCCGACGACTGAGTCAGAGGGCTCTTTAAAAATTGAAGAGACTAAACCTAGAAGGAGAAATACCATCGCTGACATTTTTAGATGGTACCGGAAAATATTGTATATAGGATGGAGGATCATTAACAACTTTTAGGATTGATTTACGACAGAGTGCCTTGGAGAAATGTTTTTCATGTTGTGTTTTATCTCTTTCAGGTTAATTGAATCCGACTCGAAATCTTTCAACTCCCTTCCTGGTGCTAATAATACACATTCTAGAAAAAGTTCTGACACTTCTGAGCTTTCTTTTGGACAAGGATCGGATAAAGCTACGGAGGAAACAGAAGAAGATTTATGGATCACTTGGGGACGCATTGTTAATGAATGGGAATGTTATTGGAAAAAGAAAAATCAATTTGTCCGCGTAAGTGTCTTTTACTCTATACATAAAATAATATGTAACCCACGACTATGTAGGAATGCAATTGGACAGAACGCTAGTTTTTGCTTACTTAGCTCTTTAATTGAACATTAGTTGTATCAATGATCTTTTCACTATTCCTGTACCTTTTGTTTTTACTGAATCCCTTTTTAAATATAGTAATTTGTTACAATAATAGTATTAGGAAATCCCGTTCATGTGTATGGGTCATTGTGTAAAATAGTATTTTTGCATATGAAATGCAATAAAGTCCGTAATGGCAAACAGTATATTATGTACAATAGTGAGGACAGGATTGGATTTCACCTTATTCCACTTTGTCAGATGTCAGTGGTCACACATCAGTAGTGCAGTGACAGAAATGTGCTGAATAGCAAGAATTATAGCGATTGCCCTTTCAATTAAATAAAATATAGGTTCATACTCTCCTATTTGCCATGTAATATTGGAATAAAATAGATATGCTCAGTAAACAGTATATTTTGCTTTTGAAAGCCTGCACTCTGCACTGCATACTATTGCAATATTACAATAATTATATACCTATGAATAGCTTTAATTGTGTTGTTCCATTTTGGTACTATCCTGCTTGCAATTCCATGGAATTTGCATACACGGGTGAAACGCTTACATACCTTCATTCATACTCTCTGTATCGTTATTTTTCGCGTAATACCCCAGTACACTATGAATTAGAGATGCCCATATAACACGCTAGCAAATATTATGTGGACATTTTTTGCAATAAGCTTAAATAAACAGCTTAATGAAATGGAAATATAACTTAAAAATTGACACATTGGTTTTTCAAATTTTTTCATAAGGGAAAATCGTAATAGGTATTCAATATCCAAATGTATATGTGAATGTGTACCTAGTAGAGTAGTGGAAACTGGAAAGTTGCATGGAAAGGCAAAGAGCTACATCTCGAAATATTGTTGGCAATTTGGCATGCATTCTTGAATGGAAACAGAAGTACCTGTTCATTTGAGAATGCATCTTCTAAAGTAAAGTCTGGTTAATTAAAGGCCTTATTATATTGCAGTATTATTCGTAGAGTAACTTAAGTAAATATTTAAAACTCGGCATAAACATTCAATTGCTGTGGTTTGATGGTATGTACCGTACGTCCAGTACGTACGTCGGAGCAAAATGTTTGCATCCATCCTTTGTTAATATTAATGTTAAAGTAGGGAATTTTTATTAGAGATTCACTTCGGAACAAAACGTTACAGGGTGGGTAAAGATTCATGCCTTTCACGAAGACATTAATAATATATAGCAGAGTTTACGAAATTGGGCAAGGGCGGAATGAAACTTTTCTTTTACCAGCAATGGCCATATAATAAGGTCAGCACTCAGCGGTAATAAACTCTTTGGTACTATCTATGCAATTCTGGTGGATCTAGAAAATGAAGAGCTGCTTCTATCTTTTATGGTATATTTTAGTAGCATAAGCAGAAGACCTACCACGTTACGTACCTGAGTTTATTCTCAGGACCGAATTCATTTTTGAGTCCTATATTTAATGTGTATGCCTGGAAGTTGAAGTTTAGCATCTTCTACTTTTACTCTCCCTAGTGTTCTGAGTATCATAATGTAAAGATTTTTAATTCGATTTCAACTTTTCATGTGATAATAAAATGTAGTAATGACCAAAAACTTTCAGTCTTCCCTATACTTAAGGTAGAGATCGGATTGTTAACTGTATGGTTAGCCATTCTAATCATTATTGTTGTTCTTTTAGGATTTGGTGAGACGTGGAATCCCACATCACTTTCGAGGTATTGTTTGGCAATTATTATGTGGAGCTCACGACTCTCCGGACAAGGCCAAATATGCCGATTACATTAAGGCAACATCAGCATGTGAGAAGGTGAGATGGAACTTCATTAATTTAAATTCACGGATTACTGTATCTGTAATTCATAGTATTTTTGTGAAGTTAAATATATCGGAAATCACAGTTTAGAGTAATTACTATGATGATTAACTCCTTTGCAGGGAAGTATTTAGACAAAGATTAAAGTTTTAGTTTTTGTGGCAACATTGATTTATTTTACATAATAATTTGCCATTATGTTTACAGGTTATTCGAAGAGACATAGCAAGGACGTATCCCGAACATGAGTTCTTTAAAGAGAAGGATGGACTTGGGCAGGAATCATTATTCAATGTCATGAAAGCTTATTCATTGCACGATAGGGAGGTTGGTTACTGTCAGGGGTCTGCTTTCATAGTTGGCCTTCTCCTCATGCAAATGCCTGAAGAAGAAGCTTTTGCTGTTGTTGTCAAATTAATGCAGGTGAGTTTACAATAATTTGGTAATGTGGTAAAAATATATAATAGTTCGAGGCATAAAATGATTTGGAATATTTTCAGGATTATCGACTGAGAGAGATGTTCAAACCATCAATGGCTGAGCTTGGATTATGTATGTATCAACTAGAAATGTGTGTCCAGGTTGGTTAAATATGTTTCAATTCATTGTTAGTTTTTAGCACAGGAATAAGTTTATTTTATTGGTGGAAAATAGAAAGAATAATGCTGCTGCGTAGTATTTACAGAAAGAGTGCCATTGCTTGTTTTCTACGTGTTTACTTTGGAATTGTTATACAAAGGATGAATAAGGAATTTCTAATTGCTGTCTTTGCATAAGTTTCGCTGTGGATTACTGAAATTGAGCATTAGCTATAGTTATGAGCAATTAAATAAATTGGGAAATTCTAAATCTTAGTAATTTAGTCAATCTAAAGTTGTTACAACTTACAACTACTTACTAGGAAAGTTGAACGCACAGAAAGACATAAATATTTTATTCGTCAAATTTTTTTTATGAACTAGGGCATTTGTTATAACAGTAATAAATATGTAGTAGTAAACTGAATGCAGTTAGTTTCTTTGAAATATTATAAGTTTCATTGGTTAAAAATTACAGGAACAGCTGCCGGAGCTTCATGTTCACTTTACATCACAAGGATTTCATACATCGATGTATGCATCATCATGGTTCCTCACTATTTTCACAACGAGTCTTCCCTTAGCAATTGCTTCCAGGATAATGGACATATTCCTTATGGACGGAATTGAAGTAGTTTTCCGAATTGCTCTTGCGATTTTATCGCTGGCAAAACTTGAGCTGTTGTCCCTTGACATGGAAGGAATGCTGAAGGTGATAATAATATAGAGAGAATTGTTATTGAATTGTTCCTATTTGAATAATGTATTGATAATTCTTGTGCTAACGATAACTGTTGTATATATAGTTCCTTCAAAAAGAGTTCCCCCCTCGGATAGAAACGGATCCAGAAAATTTAATCTCTTTGGCATTCCAATTAAAGTACAATGCAAAGAGGATGAAGAAATTGGAAAAGGAGTATGCAGCTATGAAAACGAAAGAGCAAGAAGAAATGGTGGAACTTAGGGTAAGTATTGCAATTTACATTTACTGCCACCGCATGATAGTTAAGTGGGACGCTGTCCTACTTCTGCCTAATAATGTACTTCTTTCACTTATGTAAATATTAATCGCAGAGGCTACGAACAGAAAACAAACTGCTGAAGCAGCGAATTGAAGTTTTAGAATCGGAATCTTCTGAACTTGCCAACAAGCTCATACAGGGACAAGTTGGACGAGCTGAAGAAGTCGAAACAACTTTTATTTTGAAACGAGAATTGGCTGCTGTGAGACAACAATACTTGGAAGCCATGAAGCATCTTGAAAGTGTGGCTCAGCAATATCAAAACCTTCTGCTTGTTTTAGATGAAACCGTATGTTTATATTATATATATACATACAATTTGTAGTGTGGCATTTTAAGTAGCTGATGTAATATGTAAGAAACTACCTTCCCATTGTAGAATTCCACAAAGCAGACCTCAATGGACGAAATCTCATTAAAATCCGAATTGCTAAAGCAAAAGGAAGAGTTAATTCAGTGTCTGCAGAACGAGTTGGTTGAAGTAAGATTACAAGAAGCAGAAAATGCAGTTGTAATGTCGGATCTTAGGTCTAGAATTCAGGAATTGGAAGAAGAGAAAAAGAAATTACGTGAATCTGTAGTCGACAACTCTGTTGCTCACCTTCAGGTACACACAAGTTTCCCATTGGTTATTTACATCTTTACTATGGTTGATTATACTGTATTATTTAACTTGATAGGCATTTTTAATGAAAAAATAAATATTTAATTTTGTGCTTTTAGGAGGAACTCATAGCAGTTAAGCTTCGTGAAGCTGAAGCTTCATTATCGCTGAAAGATTTGCGTCAAAAAGTAGCGGATCTGACAGGGCAGTGGCAAAAGCACTTACAGGTATTAGTTATTTATACGTTGAAGAATTCCTTGAGATTGTCAGGTATTGAGATGGAAGAGCTAATGAAAGTTAATGTTTGTTAAAAGGAGCATGACGATAATAATATCGAGAAGAAGGGAACAGCAACTCCACTGGGCAATTTGTTTACATCCAGCCGTGTCGAAGTACAAAGGCTAGAAGAAGAAGTTATGACGCTCAAGTTAAGAGAAATGCACACAATAATCGAACTCAAGGAGCATAGACTGAAAATAATGGAGTTGGAAACACAGGTACTTTAATTAATAGTTTCGTTTTGTAAAAAAAAATTGTTAAGATAGTAGTGACCATGGATTGTAGGTAGGACTAGTTTATCGGTGTCAATAGAAGTCGGACAAATAAATAGGTCGGCTCTGAGGACACCTACTTAGATTCGTACATATTTAATAAGTACAACCTCAATCGGATGTAAACTAGTTCACCGGGAAATTGTTTTGTTTTTTAGGTGCAAGTGACATCAAACCAGTTGAAGCGCCAGGAGGACGAAAGTAGGCACTTTAAAGAGGAGCTAGAAACGTCATTTACTCAAAACAAAGAGTTCCAGTCTAAACTTAGGGAGGAGAGGAGAAGGTACACTGACCTGGAGTCTAGACTCAAGGAAGATTCTGTACATGCTCGAATTAAAGATGCCGAAAAAAGCCAGGTTGAGAAATAAATAAGTTTTAATTGGGTATTAATTTGTTTGTTTAAGCGGTTAAAAATATACATTTACTTCGTTTTCAGAGAATGTTTGACTTGTCTCAACAAATATCCTCTCTGAAGTTGAAAAACCAAGAACTCTTGGCAGAAAAAGAAATGATGGGTGATAGATGCACATCTTCCAACGGAAGTGAAAGCAACGGGGAAAAGATTATGGATACCGAATTGGATACTCAAGAGCGAATAAAAGAACTTCAAGATACCATAGCTGAACTTAATTCTCAGGTGTGCTAATCGTTTAATTTTTAATGGCATAAATTATTAATTAATTGATGACTGTTTGCCAATGTGAGTAAAAAAATTTATTTGTAGATTCAAATATTGAAGGATTCTCAAGTACCGAAGCAACTTTCCGAGACGGAAGGTCAAGGAACGATAGGAAATGGAGTAGTGCAGCCTTCTATCGTGAATGGAAATGAAATAAATTAATTAGGCTGCACCGGTTTCAACTCTGGTCACCATTAAGCATGCACATTGACAACGAACTTTCCATTGCCTATGGAGGGTACTTACGTGTTAGTTTTATCCAAATAGAGCGTAGATGTTCGTGAAGATGTTGCTAAGGGTCATTTTAGAGTCAGATCTGTGATTTTTGTGTGCTGCTAGCTTAGAATTAGTGTTCGATTTCGATAGATCATTACTCAGCTTTAGAACTTTCGTATTGTAATCATTCGTAAGTAGTGCCTAATAATTGTTGTGTAAAGGAATTAATAATATACTTTTGCATGTGAGTTATTTAACGTTTGATAGGGAGTAGTAAAACAGTAGAAGCGGTAAAGGTATTTGTGAATCTTAGGTACTTATTATTATTAATGAATTAATGATTAACTATGAATGTGAACGCAATAATAACGTGCTTAAAAGTGAGGGATTGCATTTTTACACTAAACTCACTATTCTACATAGAAAGGTGGAACAAAAAAGTTTAAAGTATTACTAATATATATTATTAAATGGATACTGAAAGTTTGCATTTGTATACCGAACCAAAAACCAACAGTTGGATAATGTATTGAAATAAGAGATAATGTAGTAAAAATTATTCTCCACTCATACAGTAATACGATATCACAGTCTCTAGAAATGTAGACGATGTACTAATGTGTAGGTAGGTGCAGCAGCTACGGAGAAGGTATCCGTAATTACAATAAAAAGTAAGACATCATAAAAATGATAACGTAATTCTTCGCAAATAATCCGCCTTCCCTTGCAATTTCACTGCAAAAGTGCCAGAGAATTTTCTGGTGTGTGAACCCACAGTCATTTTTTCCTTCCCCAAAGCAATGTCTCTGCGGATTATTATAGTCGAAGTATTACGTAGATACTTTGGTTTAAATCAGTTACCTTTAAAAAATTACAGGTGTT
>JAAAYG020044222.1:0-12433 GCA_009936455.2 Tomocerus minor
GGCTCACTTTAACGTCATTCGTCTTTCAAAAAAATAATTGTTCCCTCTTAGTTACTCCGTTTAATACGGTTTATTTATCTTCGTTTCGCATTGGTGTAAGTAAAGAAAGTAGTCTTGTTTGGATTGTGTACATAGAGCAAGAGTAAAAGAATATTAGGGAGTCGTAAAAGTAACAATAATTAAGTAGATTTGATGTGGTGTAACAGCCTCGTAGGGTCAGCTGCCCTTAGGTCAATAAAATGAAATTTAATGTCATGTAATGTGATGTAGGTATACAGTCTCCATTAATCTCTGATGTGATTTCACAGTTTTGCTGTCCCCAATGCGATGTATTTTATATGTAGCCGGTATGTGTAAGTTTCAGTGACCTAATGTATTTACGGTTCAATGCAGCACGACTCTACACATATTACTGTAATAGTTTGATCTGGGCTGCTCATTTCCTTTCCGGCTTTATTTGCGGCAGTTACTGTTACTTTCCTTCTGTGAGGGAAGTTAGGAGAGAGAGGTGCGGTGACCGTATTGCGTATAGCCAACTATAGTCTTGTGGTTTCCCCAATTCGACTTTCTTTTGGCAAAAGCTGCTTTATTTAGGTACCGAGATGTGTACAGTCATATATAGAGCATATCACAAACCATGCCATGTACTTTTTAATTCCGCACTAAATAAACTTTGCAAAATATAATTGCTTTTTTCGACATAAAACCAAATTTAGTTTACTTTTGTGCTCTGCTTTATTTTAGCTCTGCTCTAACGAACTTAAGCTGAAAAGTTAATTATGACATTAGTTGATATATCTACAACAGTATAGAGTTGTGCTCAAAGAATATGGCATGAAAGTGTATGATATGAGCCAGACTGTAATCACTGTACAAATTTAAGTGCATTCTAAAAAGGAAATGGTCTCGTCCAATATTGTGCTGTACTTAGTACTTACTGTAGGCGTGTACTTTCTGCCTGGATTTATATGTCTATAGGCTATTCTTTATCACACTACTGTATAGGACAAACTGCTCTCTTTATTTACTCTTGCTGTCTGTAACACTTTTGCGTAATTTATACGTGACGTGACGGAACGCAGTGTAAGATAACTGCAAATAATGCTCTGTACGACGACTATCATCTAAAGAAACGCTATGAAATTTCCCCTTCGCGGTTTCTCCATTGTTTTTACAAGACTAGCCAAAAGAGAAAGTAAGGCTATACACAGGGAGTGAATGTATGAAACGTTAAATTTAACTGGTAAATAGTATAAACACCTAAGTGAGCACAATAACATGGAGTCTGGGACAATTGCCATAAAATCTTTTTTGTTCTATGGAGGATGCGGATTCTGTTTGGCTGTACTTTCAAAGTATTTGTCTGTGTGTGATATAGACTTAGTCAGCAGTAATAAGGACATTGCTCTACAGCATAGCAAAACAAAACAATGAGCATGATACCCAGAACTGTACAAATTAAAATGTAACGTCAAAGAAACTTGTTTTCTAATGCTACACTCTAATTATATATTTACATGCGTCCTATTTTTCGTAGCCAATTTGTTGTGATAGTATTTCCGTAAAAATAAGCCTACACACTTTAGTAATTCGTTAGTACAGCGACTCTTTTAGTTATCCTGGCACACTACTATTACCTTAATTATAGCCTTACCCTATTTCAGTCAGTTATCCCCGAGGAGAAAATCAACAGCAACGGTGGAAACATTGTTTTCGCCGTTCGCATAATATTCAGGAAATTAAAAAACACTACAGACAAGGATATTCACTCTAAAAATAAATCTTTCCAGAATATTTTTAAGCTCCTCAAAATGCTGTTTTGATACTCAATAGCATTTACCTGCTATACAACACCGTAGTACAGCTACAGTCGATATTTCCACAAAGTGCGTGTTTATATTTCATTGTATCGTGTTTTAAATCTACTATATGTGTAGGTATATAAGTTCATATTTGTAGATGTATAGAATTAGGATTTGTTGGTGGATATGAGTGTAGTTTTCTTTCCATTAGTTCGCTATGTCGCCAAGTCGTGGTTCGCACATTGTAAAATGAAACGACTCTAGTTTAGAGATAAATATGCATTCAGTGCAAAGAGAGAACATGTAGCAATTTGAGTCCTAATTCCTATAGTGGTTTTGCAGACTGCCTTGTAAAAATTATTCGTGGAAACGTGCACATTACATTCATAAGCGCATTATGGTTTTAGTAACTAGAACCACAACTCACAACCATATATGGAGCACAACAATATATAATAATATCCTCTGTTTTATCTATTAAGTGAGAGTGAAATTCTAGCCAAAACAGAGCTCATGTTTAGGAGACAATGTGAAAACAAGTGTAGGATAGCGCATTAGTGAAATAACAGTGGGAAAGAACAAGCGAGCAACTTTTACTGCTTTCTCTAATTCAAAAACGCTTCAATTCCTCTCAAGCAAATAAACATATTTCATCTTTCTCGTGTCTCTGCAACAATCCCCACGCAAATATATTAGTGCTGTGAGTAACATACATTAGGACTCTGGCTTACTTGGCGGGACAATCAGGAAATACCATGTAAGAACCTCTGCTTAGGCAGAACTGCTAACAATAGTAGGAATATACGTGCAGAGCTTCTATTACAGAGTCTACTATTATTAGCGAGCAGAGGAGAGCATTGTGCTTCTTCATCTGTAAATGAACCTAGCGAGACGCTTTCTAATAGCCATTTAGACAAAAACGAACCATTTTACGCCCAAAACACATCATCATCAAACAATAGAGCTGGTTTCGTTCAGCTTGTCTGCAAAAGCAGCATTATTAAATCCCGTAGAAACTGTCGTCTTCTCTTCCTCGTTAAGCTCATGCTTTCATTTTATGAATTTTGTGTGTTGAATGCTTAATCAAATTAGTTTTGCTTCCTTACTTGTATTTTACATTGATTTTCCTAGGATGAATTTAGCTCCTCTCCGTTTTTTTAGCATTTTATGGCTATCCATTGTGTTAGAGACGGTTAAAGTGACTTTCGTCGACGGATATTGTTTACTTGATTTGTCGTCAGTAATTTACTTTGATTCGTTTCTTGTACATTTATTTAACTACTCTATTATTCAAACGGTTATATTACAATTAAGGCTTCCCTCTGTCACTAAACATCTAGCGGAATTAAAGAAGTACTTTCCAGTCAAAAGTATATAACTCTAACTAACTATAAGAAAAGTGTCAGAGAATGTAATAGAAAATAAATTCAAAAACTGACAAATCAAAAAAATTCTGGGTTTTTGCTAGACCCTGTTTTTGAACTCCGGATTATCCCACCGAAAGCATATTTTTCATAAAATACAAGCTGCACTGTCCTGAGTTTGAAATTAAATATTTAGAAAACCATTGACCTCTCCTGGGTAGCTCATCTACATTTTAAGAACTTATCCGCTTAGATTGATAAGAAATTAAACCAGAAATTATGGAGGAGCCGAGAAAGGAAAACTCACTGGCGGAGACAGGCTGTAAGAAAAAACAAAATTTTAGAAAATAAAACTAGGGTCAGTAATAGTCATAAATCCACATTTCCAATTCCGAAAAATTGTGTTTAAAAGTTCTTGAGTTCAATGTTGAAGAATTACATTAAAGTGGCGTGTATCGGATTGCAGCGGAAAGAATTGCCCATACTAAAAGGTGGTTCACATTGCCGATAGTAAGGAGTAGGGAGGAATGGAAGATGAACTGAAGACAAGTTACATTAGAGCGAAGTGGAGTTGGTTGGGAATGGAGAGTAAAGTGTGTTTGGGTAGTAGGACGATCTTTGTTGGACCTGTTTCTGTATAGAATGCGTGATTTATAGTGCAGTGACGGAAGTTAACTCCCTTGATAGTCTGTCGTCCATGAAAAGTTTAACATGTCTATTTAGGAAATATTTTCCGCAGGTACCTACAACTCACGGAGACTTCAATGCAAGTTCTTTGTGTTGTAATGTGAAGTAATGTAACGTAACGTGGATTTTATACTAGAAAACTCACGTGTGCTCCATTGTATTCTATTTATTATAGAGCTCTGACCTCCTCTGACTTTCTTTTCCTTCACTTGGCTTGACTATAAATGAATTGGGTTATAGGTCACACCTACAGCTATTTAGATAACAAGACAAGCCCACCAGAGCGCCGTACTACTCCACTCTCCAGTTCCCTACCTCTATTTTCTACTCCCTCGGCCCAAGAAATATATTATAGGGACAAGTTAACAAAAAGCACACGAGATATATATTTACGCCAGTGTTCCCACTCACTTCACTCCTCTGTGCATGTATGTGTTCTGTTTAGGAAGGAGCAGTACAACAAACATTTTTATTAGGCAAATGTGAAAGTTTTATGTTCAGGAAAGAATGCTAGTTTCCTCGATGCATTACTTTCACCTTTTTTTACTTTTGCCACATTAGCAGTGAAAGCACGAGTCTTACTTTCCCTAATCTTACATTTTAAGTTCATGAAGGATGCAGTTATGAGCTTCAGGATTTTTTTTGGGTGTTGATGCTCTTAGGTGCTCTTGGGACCTTCGCCGCCATCTCCATTTACATTTCCATTAGAAACTAATAATGTTTTTCTAACGTTAGAGATGCATGCATAGGTATCTTGGGAGGAGGAACGTGGCTTCTCAAATATTTTTCTTATTAAAATATCGATGTATGCAAATGTGGCGTATGTCATAGGGATTTCCTTTGAAAAGGATATGCCCCGTGATAAGCACATTTAGCTACGTACTCAAGAATACAAAGAAAACGTCACAACGATCAATTCTGGATAATAACTTGGAAATTCCATGGAGAAACTATAAATAGTGAGCGTCTATGGAAAATCCATTAGCCTACTTTCATATATTTCAATCCCCGTTATTACACAGTGAGGGCTGGGCTTCTTGCCATCGCCAAACTCTCATCTTTAAAAGCATCGAAACACAATAAACCTAAGTAACAATGACAGAGTTAGGATATGACGGGGAAATAGCAGCCTTACTAACTGCCATTACCATTACATTACTTACACATATTTGTTAGAGGATGCTGCAAGAAGGAGAGGGTCGAGCTTATGTTAGATTTCGGTAGTCCCATTTCAACTTCTTACTTATTTCTGCACTAGACATTTCTTCAGTTGGCCAGCTATACAAAACTCCTCTGTCTAATCCAAAGCCAAAACATTCTACATAAATGCACTTAGCAAGATACTGCCACTGGATAAATAATACAACACTAGTTCATACACTCACTACCAATATCTATCTACCTACTGATACTAATCGTAAATTATCTGTTTTGTTCTACTATTTGCCCGCCCAGTAAGTACCAAGTACGGACACAACAACTAGATACTTATCCTCTCAGACAAAACTTAACTATTAAACAATTCCAATATCAATAAACTTTCTACCGTAAATTTCTGATATGTTGTAAATTATTCAGACAAAGCTAGGATAATGCTACTTTAACAACATACTACAAAATGTCTAAAAAATAAATCCAACATTGACGTACATTGTAGAGAATTAATTCTAAAAACAGCGTTTAATCACGAAAGTTTTTCGGACTATTAAAACAATGAAAAGACAACCTTTTAATAAACGTCCATGAGACAATCTATTTTTGAAAGACGGATTTTAGTTGCATTCAGAAACATGTCAACAGCATTAATATTTAGACATCAAGTCGTATGGACACCGGGACACAGGAAGATGCTTGGCATAGGATTTTTACCCTTGTTCCTGAAAGCTTATGATTTAGCGATGAATTTTATCGAGACACTTTTTTAGTAGGTACCTATGTTTAATATGTATTGGTAAAAATAGCTCGCTATTTTCGTTTCTGGAAAGCACAAATAATGCACAGGTATGAATAGCTTGTACAGTTGTACTTTAAGTAGTCAGCTTTATTTGATCGATCCCAGCTCTGCTAAAGTGTTTCCGTGTTGTTAGTTTGTTAGAGATGTAGCGAGCTATTCAGTGAATTCAGTCGGACTGTTATGAAAATGCTTTAGATTTGAGTCTCAGCAATGCACTTACCTTTTGGAAATAAAACGCATGAGCAACTTTGGTTTAGGAGAGTATTCTGTTAAAGTATTAGCATGTATGAATGGACTTATCCTCCTTCCTTTGCTCCTACTCCGTTGTGCTTGTCGGTTACGTAATAGAGATTATGGCTTTACATTTATATACGTATGTTGGATAATTCGGTGGAAGGACTGAGAACCTGCTACTTTATGTTGCATTTTCGTGAAATGATCCCAGTTAGAAAAATGGTTAAAGTTTTTGGCAACTTTCTCCTTGGTCAAAGTAAAGAGGAGGAAAGTGAAAGGCCTTGTCGGGTTATACAGCTCTGTGAACACATGAAAACGGCACTTGTGGTGGCGAGGCTCCTAAGGATTTTCCAAGAGATGTAATCGCCTCCATAAAAATCGAAACCGAGATAAAATAGACAACAAAATCTACTCCCACGGACCATGTTACTATATATTATATTCGTTGTTTCTTATACCCCTATGCAATATTCAAAAAATTTTATGATTTGATTTGTGCTATTTTACCGACTGTTTTCGACTGAAATGACTCTCTGGTCATTATTTATAGATTTGCCAAATTCCCTAATGCATTATTACACGACTACAATACATGTGTTATTATTTTATGTTTAGTGACAGTAAACCTAAATTCTTTCCCTTTTTAGTATGCTTTCTGTACTAAAATTCTAACACAACATCCATTCAATTTTGATATAAAAACCATGTCTCCACCTGCAAAAGAGAAACTAACAATTTCCTTGAGAACCTTTCTACTTCTCTGAATATTTTTCTTAACTTTTTTGTGCGGACGTATGGGTAGCTTTCATTAATTTATGCATCATCCGAATAAAAGTTTTTATAAATCGTACTGTCAGTTTCACATTCATATGCACTTTTCATTCCCCAAACTGCTAATCTGCTTGTCACTGATAGGTTGTATTATTTGTAATACACTCCTCTGATTGGTAATTACTATGACAAACTATGATATTGAAATTTGTCATAGTAATTACCAATCAGAGGAGTGTATTTCAAATAATTCAACCTATCAGTGACAAGCAGATTAGCAGTTTGGGGAATGAAAAGTGCATATGAATGTGAAACTGACAGTATTGTTTTCTATTTTCCAAGCAAAAAAAGTGCCAATACAAATACCATTGTATTATTTCATATAGTTTACCTTATGGGGATTTGATGAGGTAAAAATTACATTTGGAAACAATTCGCTAGCTTATTTGTATTGCTCTTGATTGCTTGTGTAGCAAGTGAATATAGATAGGAACACTTCAGTAAATGGTTACATTAGCTTTGACAATAATATTGCTCTATTCCCCTGACTTTGCTCCTGAGCTAAGAGTAAGTAGGTCGCCTATATGCAATTTCCTTGAAAGAACGAAAGAAAGAGCGGATATCAATCTTTTCCTAAGGCAAAACCTCCCACTTAAATTTTAAGAAGGAACTAAACCATTGTAAACGAACGAAATGTAACGAAGAGGGAATATGCGTAACTTTTGGTTTTCCTCTGTAGTATATACGTGTGCTGAGTGACTGCAACGCAGTTGTGTGTGATGATGATGATTAGTGGGGAGATGGAGGACACACACACAGATACAGGACAGATATACAGACATAGACATTTTGATAAAGACCTCACTGTATTCTCTCTTAATAAACCATTTTAAAAACTGCTGTAAATAAGTAGCGGTGAGGGATTTACGGTGAAATACACATGATTAATGATTAACGGCGAAAACCGCATGATTAGCGGCGAAAACCGCACGATTTACAGTGAAAAATACATTAATCCTACGTATTTTGGTTCTCTGGGATTTTTGACATTATTCTGATCTAGTATGGTTCTCTGGGATTGTTGACATCATTGCGACATAATCTGGTTCTCTGGGATTGTTATTGCTATCATAACACTGCGTTACTATAAAAGGTCATGGGGTCATCCGATTGACCCCATTTTTTATACAGTTCGTCGCTGGGACCCCAAGAACACATTTACAAAATTTGAGTGATGTATCTCAAACCGTTCGTGAGTTATCGTGTTGCCAGACGGACGGATGGACGGACAGACAGACAGGGCATTCCTATAAAGTAGCTGCCGCTACTTAATAACAGTCAAAGAGAATGTTGCTGGTTATTAAGGAGTACTTGACAGAATTCTGTGAGACAATATACCTTGCGACAAGAATTTTCCCATCTATGTATTCTATGTCACATTGCGGCCGTGGCGTTGAGTCTAATTTAAAATGCAAAATTTTCCAGCCAAGATTTCTCCAGTTTGGGAAAATGTACAAGTTGCAAAAAATATCAAAAAAAGAGGAAAAAAAATTCTCTAGAGCCCATGTTTCTGACTTATATATGAAATGTCTTTCTAAATATACGATAAAATTCAAAACACATTTTTTCAATGCACCTAAAATATCCTAAATTTTTCCTATACAGAATTTTATTTTGGAAAATATTAGAAACATGTGCCCTATTAAAATATGAGCACATTCCAAAGATGTTTATTTTATTGATCTACATTAAGCCAGTCTCCGTGAATCAGTGGAAATAATGTCAATCCATCCTTAAGCAGTTTGCGTTTGACAATAGACGGGTGAATGCTTACAAATTTTTGTTAATTTAACGTCTAATGAAAAAATATTGTGATGCCCAAATATTTGCATACCTAATTCATGTCTAGATAAGTTGTCTTTAATACACATGTTTTCATTAAAAATATTTTAATGAAATAGAAACAATGAGTAGGCTTAATATGAATAATAGTAGTAGTAAGGAAAGAATGGAATTTGGCTTGTAAGTTAAGCACTTTCTCTGAACCAAGCAAGGTGAATAGAAAGGAAAAGAAGGGAAAGCCCTTAATATTGGCAGGAGCGTCACACATTGTTAGTTTCAATTTTTTACATACATTTATCCATATTTTGGTTCCACACGGGAATGACATAAACGTAAGTCAAACCTTGTTTTCTTCCGAAGAACATCTCTTGAGGTGATACAGTGAAACATAGAAACACAAATGCGTCTCCAGCCAATCGAACTGAACTGCACGTAGCATTTTCTTTGAAAGAAACCTAATCTATTTAGGGCATGACGCAGTAAGTTTACTAAACTACAAGCAACTGCAGATGCATGTACATAACGAAATGTAGGTAAGCGTTTCTAGAACTAGTACAGAATACTACAGCAACTTTTTCAACTATTTTTTAACATCTGTCCATAAGTATAATATCCAAAAGCCCTTACTTTACTCCTTTTTAGCTATCTCTGTGTATAGGCACTAAACCCGACTACGTAAAAAAGTCTTTTCCTAACAGCTCTCTCTGTCTGTCCTTATGTGTACGGACATATTATGACGTTTGTCTACTACGACTACAACCTTCCGCCAATCTTTACTTGATTCCTTTTGCCAGGAACGGAGAAGTATTTTAACATGAGCCAGTTCCGATACAATTTACCGACTACTGGGGGAAAACTAGCAATAAGTTAAACTGATGCGAGCTAAAGTGAATGAGTTCGGTAAAATTGCCAACAAGAATGATAGAAAATAAGATAAGACAGCTAAAAAGCTATTTTAAAAATAACATGTCTTTGGAAAGTGGATGCTACAATTGAAATCAAAATTTCTGTATAGATAAACAATCTACCTTCCGCCACAATTAATAAAAGTATAGTTACTCCTACTCCACAAGATAGTACTTGTAAAATGACACAACAAATAAATGATACATATTACAGTTTGCATCATTTTTACTGATTGAAACTTTATTTAGGAAATATTGAGGAATTTCAAAAGAGTTTACGCCTGGTAAGTGACAAAATAGTCTCAAAGGAGAACTTTGCATTTTGATGCAAGGGAGAATAAGCAGGCACGCATATTATTAGAGTGGAATTGTTCCGCTCTTATATATCCTATGTAGATAAAAAGTGAATAAAAAGACCCACTAGTTTCAACTATTGGTAATCTTTCAAGGTTTTCTTTACTTTTCCATACGACTTTGTCTGGGTAGGTACTTTAGTTGTAATTTTCTTTTATTGGAGCCAGCATCAGATCCCATAAAAAAGTTGAAAGGGTGAAGGGGTGAACTTTTAAATTTCATTCCCTTGAATTTGGATCCGTAAAGTTCAAGAACTTGCACGCATGAAGAAGCATGAAAAATATAGCCGTAACGGGGAGGAAAGTGTTAGATAGTTAAAATGCGGATTTTGAAATGCTATAGCTCCGCTCCTTACGTTCATGGTACATTATATGGCCATTGGTGCATTGAATGCAATTGCAGATTCAATCGCAAGGTTCGTGCAGTTATCATTGCAGTGCAACCCCAGGTTAGCCCATCCGAATGTTTCCAAAATAAATTCTCACCCTTTTTGTATATATTGAATTCAGTATTGAACTGTACTGGTGATGCACGATAGAGTTCATAATACAGCATGGCCGTATTTATAGATGGGCACAGGGGCAATTCCCCCCCCCCAAATGCCAAGAAAAGAGAAAATTTTTGCAAAAATGAGCAAAATTTTCCGCACTAAGAACGAATTGGGTCATTCTAAAATATCGCATGTGTTTGACTTCCCCCCCCAGAAACTGAGTTATAAATACGGCCTGGTAATACAGACAGACTGGGGACAAAATTGTCAGTTTAATTTGTCCTCAGAAAAAGCAAAAACAGTGAAATTTTAATTTGGAAACATTGCGACGAGCTAACCTTCCCACGAAAATTCCTGCCACCCGGTACAGCCTTGAATCCATTGCCATGTAGAATAGTCAATACCCGCACATTTTACTGACGCAGCAGACAAGATTAAAGTAGGGAAAGGTACCGAATACACTTACTTATGGTTACACACTACCTACCGTATAATGGAACAACTACGGCTTTACGAGTAAAACATTATGCTGCAACTCCTTCACTGTGAAAATATTCTGGAAAAGGAGCCGAGGAAAAAAACATTTAGATTCGACTCCCAATCCAGTCGTTAAATTTTCTTCATCCAGATTTGCACAATATTGTGATTATTGAATTTACAGAAAGGAAATTTCGTACATAATACTCGCTATGTGAACGACTAGGACTCTGGCCTTCACTTTAATTTTCTACATCAAGAAACGAGTGTGTATGCTGACATATTAATATACACAGGGAGTATTATGTGGACATATCTGACAAGCGTCATATTCAGATTTTCGTTTTTACGACATACGAAATTAAATAAGAAGCTTTAGAAACCGTTTCCTAGAATAATAACTTATCTCTAGAAAATCATTATGTAGAAATTGTAGGACGCGACAGAATCCGTTTCAGAAGTCAAGGCGTTAGTTTCCTTCAATGCTGTGTCCTAACAGGCTCCTAAGTGAATTACACTATTCAATTTCTGTAAGAAAACCCAGAGATATCATTTTAAAACTCAAGAAGGCTTAACAGTAAATACAGGCTGATATTGCCAAGAGACACCATTATTGTAATACTCTGACACACTTCCTAATAAAGTAGAAATTGGAGCCAAGAACATGATAAAATTTTCCAGTATTAAATTCCGACGAGATACACAGGAGATAATCCAAGGAGAGGCACTGTGTAAACGAGTCACGGTTATTATTGAACCTAGCTGTTCAATCAATTCTTCTTTATTAGGTCTATAGTTTGCATATGAAAATAATCCTTACCATATTCCTACTTTATGTAATGGAATATGCAATTATATAACCTTCCTGGCCATGCAAAGCCTTTAATCCGTAATTAGATCGCACAGTTTCGTATGATGCCATAAACATACTACTCCGAGAGAGAAAAATTCACTCATCTTGCAAAATGTCTCCGACATGACACTAATCGATAACCTGTTATATAATATAGGTATATCAGGAAATTGCATATAGCAAAAGATAAATGAAATGTTTCCTGGAAAGTCACACATTAAAGTCCCCCCCCCCCCCCTCAGCCGATACATAATTTTAACATTCCCTAATAAATATCATATCATAGTACAAGTAGTCTGAGTGTCACATAAACAGTGTTACTTTACAAGTCCTAACAATTTATACTGAAAAGCAAAAATCTCAATTTTGAACAAGTGACGTGTTCGATGCTGATATTCAGTCGTGTTCGTGGAATCGATCAAGAGTTTTTAAAGACGGATGTTAGCATACGTAACGTAGATTAATAATCGCTAGCTTGAGAAAACCTGCAGGCGACTAATATAAACTTTCTATCTATTCGGAAAATCCAATTCTGTCTTAAAATTTACAAAATATCGCATATGTATGTTAAGTACTTGAGTGTGCATATTAAACTCTCACCCTACTTCACTGAAGTGAAAGTGAATTACCGTATTTTCTCTATTAAACCGCGGGGCGGTTTATTTACAAAATTGCCGATGACCCCCGCGGTTTAAAAGGG
>JAAAYG020044243.1:0-12430 GCA_009936455.2 Tomocerus minor
TAAATAGGAAAAACGACTTTTAGATATAATGATCAAGTAAGCGATCTTTAAAATATTTATTTGTATTTTCAAAGTCAGACTAAAAGCGAAACAAAGTAACAAGATCTGCAATACCTGTATCCTACATATGTATAAGTTCATACATCAGGAGATGTAATATGCTTCTTCTATACATCTATGCTTCTCTACTTCTATATATGAGAAAGTTTTTCACTTAAAGGAAAGTTGCAGACCATGTTACTGCGTTTTAAGTAAAAACAACTTTCTCCTTTCTTTAGAAGTTCATGAGATGGACCATATCAAAGAATTTATGCTCAACAAGCTTTACCTTTTCATGCTCCATCTTTCTTTTACTTTTCTCTCCTTTGTGGGTCACATTAATCAAAGATTCCCAATCATTTTGACTTATATGCCAATAAAGTAAAGCAATTCCGCTTGTTCCAGTATAAACGGAATAGTCAGAGCTACAGGCTTTCGATGCTTCGACATTTTCAAATTGTAAATCGAAGTTTTCCAGAAGAGCAGCAGCTCTTTTAAAGATTTTTTCTTTTTCCTGCAGAATGTAGTCTGTGAAAGCGGGCGCCTGCTGGGCATGAAATAATAAGCATTCCATCAACTTCAACTGGAGGAACGGTGTTATATAAAGTTGCACGGACATTAAAATGTAAAACTTTTGTTCCGCAATTTTTTTTGAATTAAAAAAACAGATAATTAAATCTTTCATACCTCAAAGAGTTGATTTTCACATCCCAAAAAATCATTTTTGTAATATCTATCCTTGTTTACTATTGCCATTTTGGTCGCTTTTTCGGTAACAGTTCCTCCGGTGGGACACAACCAGAGGACCACTATAAATACAAAAGACAAGTTTCCTATTTTTACAGCCTTATTGCTTTTACGAAAAAAACACCCATTCACTAATAAATATTTTTACATCTCAACACTTTCATCAGTTCTCTAAAACACATTTTAAACATTTCAATCTACATTTTGTTCAACTTGTGTTTATGCGTCTATGCATTAAATAGAGAAACTGCGTAGCCAGCCGCCACAAACTTTGAAACAGTCGCATAAATACTGAGACCGAAAGAAAACAAATGTCATGTGATCTTTCTTGGCTCCAATGTCAGGTAGCCGCTGAAATATAAACTCACCCGATTTAAATAGCTAACAATAATAATTAAAAAAGAAAGTCACGGACATGGACTCACATGTCTTAATTTTCAATTTTATGTGAATTCAATAGTTGGCCATTAAAAAATAAAGGGCTATTTTTTATTTACAGACAAATGAATTACTCATTTCAGAGGCTATTTTTTACTGAGGAATAAAAACAAAGAAAAATATCAGCTACAAGTATTTGTTTGGGCTGAATAGTGACGAAATGAACCAGGACATTATCTAATGTGCCAATTCCAAGCCTGTAGTGGTGGTTGTGAGTGTCAATTTTAATTAACTGATTTTTTATGTTTAATTGGCCGACTTTTAATGAAATTTTTATAAATAGTTCGTCGTATTTCATCATTCGTTGTAGGGATACCCACCTATTTATTACTAGGAGTTCCCCTCTAGGAAACCAAGCATGTTAGCTTGAAAGTGCAAAATGTTTCTTTAGATGCTACATGTTCATTTGCATATCAGTAAAATTAAAATTGTATTTTGTGGTGAAATTCAACAATTTGTGTCTAATGAATAGCGAAAGAAACTTTAGTGAGTCTTTCTACTAGAGAATGGCAATAGCTTTGCAGATTCTGATTTTTTTACACAGCCAGAAATGGTGCCACTACTGCCAGTGACAAGAGCAGTGAAGAGGATGGAGGAGGGCCTTCTGAAGGCAAAACTAAGTGTGAAGGGTATATCTCTTCAACTCGTCACGTCGGTCCTGATGAATTTCATAGTGCAGGATTAACAAATTGATATTTTGTTCGATAAATCCGATGTGAGGCTAATTCCATGGAGTTGGCCACAGTTTACTCCGTGACGGGGATTCTTTTTCTAATTGTAAACACTTTCTTTGCAAGTCACACTGGGGCAATCACTTCTACAGATGAACCTTGTAACAGAACTCGAGAACGTCTTACAAATGTTACTTGGGGATTCATCACGGATGGTCCAACAAATTATACTCAAGATTCTCATTGTGAATGGCTTATAGAGGGTAACATTTACATTTTTTGGACGCTTACATTGTTAACATATTTTATGTCAAAACTGAAAATTAAATATATTCTTTCCTTTCTAGCTCCTCCGGGATATTCTATTACTTTGAAGATTGATCAAGTAAAAACAGAATGCTCATTTGATTACCTGTTTATATTTGATGGAAAATCATACGCTACGAAAACTTCCTTGCTTGCTTCGTTTAGTGGAGCTGTGCAGCCAAATGTTTATGTCCAAGCTCGCTCCGGATATGTAAATATTTTTAACTCATTCTTTGAATTTTTGTATCGCATTACTAGATAAGGTAGTAACAGTTAATTGCCTTGTTGATATAGATGCTGATATTGCTGTATTCGGATACAAATTATGCTTTGGAAGGATTTCGAGCAGAGTTCTCTGTGAGCCCATGCCCTCTAAATTGCTCTCATGCTGGTGAATGCATAAAAATCCCAAATGGGCTTGGTCAGTTGGAGTACATTTGTAAATGTGGAGAAGGAAGATATGGAGATGCATGCGAGTCAGCCAAAGGGTTAAATGGCAGTCGACTTGTTTCTGCTCCCAGAGGTCTTCCTGAAGGAAGAGTTGGTCATTCGGCGATCTACGTGGCAGAGCAAGCATACATTTACGGAGGTTTTGATCTCAATACAATTCTCAATGATCTCAGAGTGCTTGACATGCCGAGTGGCCGAATCCGAGTATTTCAGAAGACCCAAGAAGAACAATGGCCTGTTGCACGCTATGGACACGCAAGTGTAGCTTATGAAGATGGATTTTACATTCACGGAGGAAAAACAGCCCATGGGATTGTAGGAGACATGTGGTATTACAACTCTGCCGAAACATTTTGGGTTAATTTAAACGCTACAAATCTGCCAAAACTAATGTATCACACAATGATCAAAACCCGTCAAAATATATATTACATATATGGAGGGGGCACTGAATACGGAGGCTTTTCCAATACTCTTTATCGCTTTAACGCTTCGGAACCCTTAAATTGGACAGTTGTCGAATCATCCTGCTGTGGAAGACCCAAAGACAGAAGTATTCTTGGGCATAGCATGAACTTTTGGAAACACATGGATGCTTTAATCGTGTATGGAGGTTTGGGTGCTGACATTGGACGATTCTCAAGATTGTCCAACCAGATGTGGTTGTTTTTAATACGACCACAAGTTTGGGTGCAAGTGGATCACAGAAGACACGGTGGGATTCCCAATGGACTTAGTATTGAAAGGGCTTTCCACACAACAGAATTAGTTGGTGAATATCTCGTCATTGTCGGAGGTTACACCCATGTCCACAATCGAGATGAAACTTGCTACTCGAAGCAAATACTAGTGTACAGTTTACAATGTCAAGTTTTTGCTGCAGATGTACCTCTTAGTTCGTCGCTGGAGGGGCTTTTTGGCCAGAAAACGTTTATTTGGCGTCGTCAACTAGTTGTCGTCGGTGGCTACAGAGGATTTCTTAGCGTGCTTTATAAAATCGTACCTCTGCCATTTTCACCTGACCACTCTCACTGCATGTTCTACGAAAAATGGAGATGTAGCGGGGATCCCCGATGCGGCTGGTGTCCAACTGACTCCAAATGTTACGAAAAGAATTCTGGATCTAAAAATTGTACAACTAATTTACAAACGTCTCAGTGTCCTGGTATTTGCCCTTCCTTGCCAAGCTGTCAAGCCTGTGTTACTCCTGGCTGTAGATGGTGTGATATTTCGGAAACATGTGAAGATAATTCTCGCTCTTGCATGTATGAAAGTACAAGACTCTCTTGGAATTCTTGCATTTCTGATAGTTATCGTCAGGGTGCCACACTTTTTGAATATCGCCACCCAGCCAACTTCTCTCAACCTGATCAAGTACGACTAATTAATTCTACAGTGCTCACCCTTCTTCCTCCGGGAAATGATGGCCCAAAAATCTTTGTACTCCGAGGCTCCCTTGTTTCAAACCAATATGTTCCCAAAAAGCTTGAGCTTTGTGTAATTCAAGCGGCTGTCAATTTGACAATGAAAACGTCGGAGGAATCCTTTTCTACTTCCCTCCCTTGGGATTATAATCATGTCTGTCAAAATTTAACGTGGCCCTCTGGAAAACCTGTTATCATGATGCCTGATCTTCCAATATCTTTTGAGCTTTCCTCCAACAATTCGAAAACATCAATCGACAAAGCTGGAAGAGTAATTCTGCAACAAAAATTGCTCTCTATTCAACCTCTCAGAATTTTGAAGAAAGAAAACTTACTTCCTTTCAAAGGAGAGGTTGCTTGTTCAAAATATATCACTTGTTTGTCTTGTCTGGGAGACGCTAACTGTTCATGGAATAATGCAATATGCACAAGTAGAGCCACTTCAAAAAATTCCTCTGAAAAATTTAGCAATTCTACAATTGTTCTCCCAGAAGACTGCCCTTTGTGTTCGGATATTCCGTTTTGCTCTACTTGTGCCGAGAATCCTTTATGTGAATGGTGGGAAGAAGAAGTGAGTTGCATCCGGAGAGGAAGACTTCCGAATGCAGTTAAAAATGCGAGTCTCTGTCCTGCGGATTGCAATATCCGGAAAAACTGTAGTTCCTGTTTGGAACCTCCGGGAAAATGTGTTTGGTGCGAACAAAAACAAGAATGTTTCGTATTTTCAGTCTACACGTCGTTTTATCAATATGGACAGTGTTTTCAATGGCTGGATAAACTGGAGCAGTGTCAGCGGTGTGATAAGCAGCCAACATGCGAATCCTGCATTTTACAATTGGTATGTAAATTTCTTAACACTTTCTAGTTCTATTTTTGAAAGAAAAATTTAATATATTTTCCTCTATCCCTATTGAAGAATAGCAATTTTTAAAGTAGTTTGATTTTTAAAGGGATGCGGTTGGAACTATAACGATAATGGTGGCGTGTGCTCGGAAGGAGATTTCAGTGGGCCTTACGGCGAAGAATCCCTTTTGAAATCAGAATCGGAAGAACAATCAAATAAAACTTGGATATATTCTGAATGTCCTGATATTGATGAATGTGAGCTGGAGATACATGACTGTCATGTAAATGCTACTTGTAGGAATACCCCGGGATCTTACATTTGCATTTGTAACACGGGCTATACAGGAGACGGACGTGGTTCATGTGATCAAACGTGCTACGAACCCTGTGTTCATGGAACATGTTCTCCACAATTTGTTTGTGAATGTGATCTAGGATGGACGGGTGTTGATTGTTCGGTAGATTGCGGCTGTAACAACCATTCTTACTGCGAAACCGGAAAATGTGATAAATGCGAAGGGTGGACGGCGGGGGAACACTGTCAGCTATGCAAACAAGGAAGTTATGGAAATGCCACAATAGAACAACTTGGTTGTAAGGAATGCAACTGCAATGGTCATGGAAATGTCTCTTTAGGGCTGTGCAATCAGATGACTGGTCACTGCTATTGTCTCAATAACACAGCCGGACGTTACTGTTCGGAATGTGCTGCGGGATATTTCGGAAATCCAGAGTTGGGGCTGCCCTGCTACAGGGAGTGTGCTGGAAGGGCATGGATGGAGACTACTAGTGGCTATTTTGGTCTTCAGGAGGAATCTTTCAGTCGGAGACGAAATCACAAGCATCGGATTTTGAATCCCACGGGAGTGGAACATTGTCTCTGGATAATTAAAATGCCTCCATATGAAGGGCCGATTGAAAACGAACTAACTGAGCGAAGACACATCAAAATAAACTTCTTTTCAGGGTTTAATATCCCTTGCTCTGAAAATGCTATCATGGTCTACAGTGGTTACCCCTGGTTTGGGGAAAGAGGAAGAGAAGCCCCGCTTGTCGCCATTGTCTGCTCAGAGAAAGTAGAAATGGGAAAAGCCGAAGCAGTTGACATTTTGATTACTGGAGACGTTGTCGTTCTTTTACTCCAGTATGCAGTCATTGGAACCACAAAACTTTCATTCAATGCAACGTTTATACAAACCTTTTCACCAGTTCTAACACCACGTCATAAATTGCCTGACATTGCCCGCAGACTTGATGAAGGACACTCCGTTGTGTCTCGGTTTGGACACAGTCTTCATGCAGATGATAAAAACGTATGGATCTTTGGCGGATACTCTTTGTCTCATGGACCGTTAAATGACGTTCGACTTTTCAGCCGAGATGCAAATAGATGGATTCCTTTGACTATTACTGTTGTTCAAAATGAGGATTCAGTTCCACCTGCCAGGTATTTCCACGGAGCAGCTCTTGGGCCGGGTTCAGAAATTTTCATACATGGCGGTGTGGCTACCAATTTACACTTTTTGTCGGATTCCTGGAGATTTAACACAAGGCAAACACGATGGAATAAATTCTGCGAAAATGACATAGCCCCTGCACTAGCTGGTCATTCTCTGACATTACGAATGTACGGAAACAATTTTCAACTGGTTGTAATTGGAGGATTCAACCCGGCAACTGGATTTTCTAGTCGAGTTTATACCCTTAGTCCAAGTGAATGCTGGGAAGTAGTAAATACAACGGGTTCTGCTCCTATTGGGATTTATGGTCATTCTACAGTGTACAGTAAGGAAATGGATTCCTTCTTCGTTTTCGGAGGAATCTTATATGAAATTGACCGGGTAGCTGAAACTTCAAGACTTCACACCTTACATTGGCCCACGAAGAAGTGGTGGGTTCTTCCGCCCAGCGAAGATAATCAGGTTTTCCCACTTCCCCCTCCGAAATTATTCCACAACGCAGTTTCCACGGGTCTCTACATGGCTGTATTTGGTGGGAGTGGCAGTTCGAAGAACACTTCGCTGATGGCGTACAATTTTCAATGCAATCTCTGGACTTTATTGGGCAATGGGGCGGAGCTTCACCGCACCGCGGGAGCTGCGTCTTTATCTGGCCATGACGCTTTCTTGATGGGGGGATGGGAAGGAGCTACTACTACGGAATCCTTGTTCGTGCTGGCATTACCCAGAGACATTTGCAGCATCCACAAGAAGAGTGAAGTGTGCAAAGGCAATATTGGATGTGCCTATTGCTCTTCAAATAATAATCAATCCCAGCATTGCTATACAAACACTTTAGAAATGCCCACTGCCTGCTCCAAAGCTACCAATTTCGAATTCCGCAGTGGAACTATGTGTAATTCGGAATGGATTCAGGAAAGAAATTGTAATCAGTATCTCAGCTGCACAGAATGTCTTGCTGTATGGCCTAGTCACATCAACAGTTCTCAGGTGGGGATTTGAAATGACTAAAACTATTAATTTTTTTATTATTCTAATACATTTTGAATTTTTAACCTTTTTCACTTTTGTTCCAGGCTTGTCAATGGTGCACAAACTGCAATGTTGGAAAATGTGTGCGAGTTGGAAAAAAATGCAAGCAAGAAAATCATTGTAACAACCAGCAGAAAGAAACTACAGATGCAGCTCATTGCCCAGAGCGCCATTGCTTTGCCACAGACTGTGACAAGTGTACAGGAACCGGGAGATGTGTCTGGACTAGGCACCTTGTCAGATCAGGTAAATTATTTTCAATTATAAAAATATTGACTGTATATGTCTTTTAGGTGAATTTTTATAAGCGCGTGTACGGGGTAATGTAACAGTTTTTGTATGATAAGTTTTAGATAAATTGTATCTCTATTTTCTTCTATGTTCTGCGCAGGGGAAGTGGGTTGGAAATTCCATTCGGAACCTGTATATGCATGGAACTGCCATCGGAAGAAAAAGTTACAAGACATGTCGCCCTCTGTGGCGGTTACATCATCCCCTCCTGCTCCCTGTCCAAGGCCTTGTTCCGAATATGTGAACTGTGAACAGTGTCTGAAATCAAATGGAGCCGAAGGAGGTTTTCACCAATGCTTATGGAGTGTTTATCAGAATCGCTGCGTATCACCTGCCCATTCAGCTTTAATTTGCTTCGGTGGTTTATGTGGTCCTATTTTAAAAGGATCTCCTGCTGTCTGCCCCAGACTCTGCTCTAATTATACTTCGTGTTCGTCATGTCTGGAAGTCCCTTCTTGCGGGTATGATTTAATCATTTTCGGATTACAAAAATACAATAAGTGAGAGGATTAAAGGTTCTTTTGTTGCAATATGCAGTTGGTGCGCTATTGAAGGAGGGAATGGCGAGGGGCGATGTTTGCCTGGAGAGTCATTCAGAGAAGAAGGAGTATGTCCTGGAATGGACTGGCATTATCTCAGTTGTCCAAAGGAAAATGAGTGTACAAATGGGCATCATACTTGCGATGAGGTATCTGAAGAGTGCATAGACCTGGATGGCGGCTTTCGTTGTCAATGTAGAAAAGGATATGAACGATCAGAGAATTCTTGCAACGCTATTTGTGCAGAGGGATGCAGTCATGGTAAATGTGTTGCTCCCGGAGAATGTTCCTGCCATTTCGGCTATGTTGGCAAAAACTGTACGTATCAATGCAATTGTAATGGTCACTCTGAATGTGCGGGTATCGACAAATTAGACGTTTGTCTGGACTGCAAAAACGACACAATGGTTAGTTCTTTTTCATTCTTTATACAATTGCTTCACTTTATTATTGGAACAATAATTAACAAATAATATGTGATGAAATAGGGAGCACAGTGTTCAGAATGCAAGCCGATGTTTGTTGGCGATCCTAAAAATAATGGAAACTGTATTTCCTGCTCCGATTATTGCAACGGGCATTCGGATATATGCTTATCACACAGGGGACATAGTACTTGGTGCAATGGTACTTTGAAAGTTGACGAGGCTGATTTACGTAAGCAGATTATCGAGAGTGGGCTTGAAGTTGGTCCGCCTAGTACTGCTTACTGCTGCTTTTGTAAAAATGAGACAAGTGGGGACACTTGCAACAACTGCAACTTAGGTGGGATACTTTTATTTTATACTTTCTCTGATTTTTATTAGTTACTTTTAGTAAGGCTAATGGATAAAATTTGTTATGTTTTCGTAAGGTTATTTTCGAGGATCGGAAGACAAAAGATTAGCTTGTCGAAAATGCGAGTGCCACGGTCATGGGGATGTATGCGATCCTGTCACTGGACATGATTGTAACTGTCACAATAATACCGAAAGCGAAATGTGTCCTGTGGGTCCTAACAAACCGGTAACTATTTTTGTTAAAAAATAAAGTGTAATTTGGCATTTGTTGTACTTTGAAAACAATAATAAGTACTCCATAAAACCAATTGCATACTTAATATACAATTAATTTACTGTTTTTCAGGGCTCAAGTCCTCCGTGTTGGCAACTGCAGTGTTCTAAATGCCGAGAAGGTAATATTTGTTAGTGCCCTGACAGATCTTATTAACTAAATGACAGAAGAGATGTTGATAAATATGCATAGGATGCGGTAGTGCAAGGGATCAACTGCTAAATTCAATTTTGTTGTACGTTTTAGCATATCATGGAACTCCAACAAGTGGGCATCAATGCTATAGGCAAATGCATGTGGATATCGACTATTGCTTTGACCCTCTATCACAAGGTATGACCTAAAATATAGCAGATTCTCTGTTGAAGTATATTAGTTCTCCATCATCCATCTATGAAAACTTTCTAAGAAAGGCCATTACGTGATAAGATTTCTTATTTGCAGATTCTTGTTCAGTGAAGCCGAAACCACTACTTGCTGGTCGTACAGTGTTCTTTTATGTTCAACCAAAATTCATGAATGTTAATATAAGGATAAACTTGGATGTAACTCATGGGGCTGTGAATGTCTACCTTAGTCCTAAGGATGACACTTTTGTGGTGCGCCATGACAAAAATACGTGGACTCATCATGTAAGTCAAAAACATTTCAAGCCAATGAGTTATTCGATTTAACGATTTACTGCAATCATAATGACAAATACTGTAAGGTTATATTTATAATATCAGATGTAAATATTCAATTCTGAATGGAAATGTAATTTGCTATATTCCAGGTTGACTTCGATACAAAGTATGGGTTCGGAGGTGAGCGGCAAGACGGAATGGAACCTTCACCTGGTCCTCCACATGATTATGACGGCAACAGCACGATTTACTACTCCAATGGGACTATTGATGAAGACGGAGGACTACTTCAAACATTTGCCCGAGCATTTCCCAGTGATTTTTATCGCTTGATTGAGCAAGAAGCTGCTGGGTTTACTACTTACATACCTTTAATGGACCAGAAAGCAGTTCTGGTGGTTCGCAACTTAAGAAATCGCCTAGTTATTACTTTGCCTGAGGTAAAATTATCTTGTCTTAGTAAATTTTCTTACTAATAAACAATAACAGTGGTCATTTTAAAGGGTAATATATTTTTTGCAGAATAAACATAACTTAAAGATAACAAGATTTTTCGTCGTTTTGGAAGGACTTGGTGACGTATCCTTCGGCTCTGTTTTCTTTCGCCAAGATCAACTTCATATTGACCTTTTTGTATTCTTCTCTGTGTTTTTCTCTGCATTCTTCCTTTTTCTAGCTGCTTGTGGAATTGCTTGGAAAGTCAAGCAAAATGTAAGTTTTTATTGGCCAAATAGCAATTACTATGTATCAACCATTAAAAATCGCTTATAAAGCGATATACATTATAATATGTACATTTCTGAAAAACAGATGGAGACTAGAAGAGCACGTCATAGACATGTGGCCGAAATGTTATCTATGGCCAAACGTCCATTTGCTGTATGGACAATTATTCTGGAGCCTCCAAGTCAAAGTCCTCTCTATTCTGCGTATAATCAATGCCGAAAAACGTGCAGAAAGGTAGAAATATATTCTGGAGTTGACTGAAATGATTATTGTTATAATTCTTTAGTGTTGTCTTATGGTGATCATTGTTTTTTGACAGGGTTGTATATGTATTCGACCGTTGGCAATCGAGCCTACTCAATGTGGCAGTTACGGCGTTTGTACGATGCTCGTGATGAGCGCAGGTGGACCTTCAGCGCCGGTCCGTCTCTGTCTGGCGTCTACAATTTCAAATCTCAATCGCTCACTTCCATCATTACATTCCCGGAGAAGAAGACTTCAACATTAAATTAGGAAGCTAGTATTTATATGTAATGCATTCCTTGAAGAAGGGAAACAGTACTGTACTTATTAATACTCGATCGTATTCATTGTCTCGTCTCTACTCAATGTAAAAAAATTGTAATACCTCAAATCTCATGTACTGCTGGAAAAGCAAAAGTCAGTTTATACTTCATACCTCAGATACAGATACCATTACATTACGATGTTTACAAAAGCGTAACCACGAAAAAGCAAAATAAAAATGCAATTTTATTATAATAGGAGATAGAGTCTCAATTAACTTTCCTCAACTCTTGTTCTCCCTTTGATTCACCTGACTGTCCATAATATTCTACATAATGGGATGACATGAGGATGTTGCTGCTTCGTTGAAATCAGAGCAAAAGCACGCTTCTGTTTTCGTGTTCCTCTCTGAGAACTTAAAGCCGGGTGCCTCGTTACAACTTATTTATGCATTAATAGATGACTACTGTATTGCATGATGTAAGTCTACATGAGAGAGAGAGACGGATACTACTCGTGGACAGCTATCCTAAAATGCTATCCTCGTCTGAAGTCAATGAATATTCTGCTCAACAATGAGTCTCTGTGTACATGTAATAAGTCCGTAGTGCACATCGCTTTTATCAAACATCACTCTCGTTCCCGTATCTCGTATGTAGATCTGCATTCATTTAATATTACATCAACATCTTGTCAAGCCAGCTCGCTATCATAATCCTATCACTTGTTCTCTCAGACGTGACTATGTCTCATTTTTCTACTCTGTAGGCGTCAAAACTCCTTCACTATTTAAACTACGCGTTTGTTAACACTGAAAAGCATTGTATAATATATTCAACAATAAGCACATTTACATTCAAGCATTTAAGACTCTACGATGTAGTTGCCAATGCATTAGGGATTAGCTAATAAATATTATATACTTTTAAGTTTTAATACCTAACTAGGTGTATAGGTACATTGTTTACTGACTTCATGCTCCCAGAGAGGGTTTTAATGATATACTTCTATTCAATTTTAATTGATACCTACGCAAACCTAGGAGGAGAAAACACCTAATGAACAACTCTTATGTCCATGTCTATTATTTCGACTGTTGACTGCCATTTCATCCTCACTTACTAAAGTGGTATATTTAATACAAGAATCAGGACCCCGCTGTGGCACTGACATTGACCTCACGAATGAATGACAGTAGAATTAACGTCTACACATAAAGTGCTACCACCACCACCTACATATAGTAGTTTTAGTATTCGTCTCGTGATGACCATG
>JAAAYG020044254.1:0-29514 GCA_009936455.2 Tomocerus minor
ACACACACAGACAGACAGACAGACAGACAGATCGAACATTTCCATAAAGAGGTCACTATGTTCCCTCTTAATAAATGTATATCTTTGTATAAGCTGTACAAAAAGTCCAAACAGAATTGTATTCTTTCAGTGTATTCGAAATCTGAGAGGCTGAGAAGCTTGACAGGTTTACATCTCGTTTGTGTCATTCAAATAACATTTCTATACAACTAACGATAAATAATCTGTTTTGGAAAAGCGTAACTCTTTTCCTTTCGAACATTCTTTCACATCGTCGAAAGCAATGATGAAGATCGATATATTTACTTTCCCTGGGTTCTAATTCGACCAACGTATTGTAGTACAAACACAATTGTTGAGCCTTGTATACAAACACAATAGTTCAACTCCGACTCTATACAAATGTCCAGATTGGCACTTTTCGTGCGTGCGTCTGTAAAAGCGCAAAAAACTAGATGAGCAGGCATGCCTTCTTGGCTGGCAATGTTGTACTCTGACTGACGCTACCAGCAGTTATTTGATCCATTTAGAGGAAGCTGTGCTACATTACCCCATCGCCACTTGTTCAAAGACCTATGGACCTATACGGCGTTGATCGCTATTAACAAAATAATGTCTGACCTGCCCTGGTAGTAATAATATTATTTATTGCTGACTAATGTAAATGAAACTCAAAATAAAGTCCATCAAATTTTACAAAATTTGATACCGTACTTACATGGTTTTAGAATTTTTATGTTTCTATGAAGATACGCATTGTTATAAACTCATTTATCTTCGGATAGATTTAATACCTCGTGACCTTATTAAAAAAGCTCTGTAGTACACATTCAATGGGTGCATGATAATTTCATAAATGAAAAAATATTTACTATAGAGCTGATGTCTTATATAATCGTACCTATATCATTATAATTCAGCTACGTAGACACTTCAAACGGTTTTAACCCAATTTACACTGTATCACAGAGCATGATATTTTAATGGTATGAAGTTCCACTTAATAATGTCACGTAGAGACGCCCACTATTTTCATCTTTACTAATTGCAAGCGTATATTTAGATGTGACGAGTTGTAGGCTTGTAGGTTGCAAATTTGCAGGCCCGTAATAAATATAATGCAAACGTTCTCTTGAAGATTTTAATATTTTTTGTCATTATTTCTGCGTCACTTGATGTAGAATTACTACAGAGATAGGAATCTCGTGACATGCCAATACTAAACTTTATAATACCTAATGCATTTTCGTTTGTAATGTCAGCTAGTCCATGACGGAAGACTAACATTGAAAACTCCCGATCCCAAATGTAATTAAACTGCATCCGAAATTCTCCTTGCATTTTCCTTGTACATTTTACGTGGTTCTTCCAGTTGAGACGAATAAAAATGTAAAAACATCTACTGTATCCTGTGATCAAATAAGTATGGAATGTGTTTTCTGTATTAAAATAGCGAATTAAATATTGGTAATAATATTTTGGGAAAGATTAGTTTTATTTCTGTAAAGGTTAGTTACTTTTAATGTCATGGAGTAAAAGAGGGATTTATGATTTGTGTAATTAAAAGTTTCAGTCCATTGTTTATATTGAAATGAAATGATGAAAAGTTTTGAAAGTTCTTTTTAAATTTGGCATTTATTGAGTTTGAGTTTTCGTCTGAATATACATACTAGATTAAACATTTTCGTTTCGTTGATTACACTACATAAAATGAAAGAGTTAAAAATTACGTCCATATTTAGTTGCTTTGTATTGTATGAGTATATAATAGTGAATAGATGTATTTATAAGTACATGTGTATATTGCGTAGTGGATTCCTCTCACTTGTAAAAATTCTTGGAAGATGAAGTGGAGGAAAATGGTAAAATAATATTATCTTCTAGTTGCCTTTAGACTTAAAGCGAGCGGAGAGTGTATCCCGTAGATTATTCTTCATTGTAATCGAAAGATGCAATCAAAGCCGAAAGTTAAAAAGACAGTTAAAATATACAGAAGAAGAAAGTGAGAGAGAGAGAGAGGGAGAGCATGGCGAGAAAGAGTTACAAGGAAGTCAAGCATGACAAGAATTGGGAATATTGTGTAGTGGCGGAGAATGGATTGAAAAGTTGTGAGGAGACAGAGGAAAGAAGTGAGGCGGACGCAGCAGATGCTCCCCTTCAGTGCCGCTCAATGTGGAGGTATGCAATAACAATTACTAACTACGTATTATTGTGTGTATTTGTGAAGGAAGGAAACTGGAACTGTATTGAGTTTCCATGTCAAGAGAGGAAGAAGAGGATGTCAGAGATGTGAAAGGCAAAGTGCTGCTGTTAGATCTCATCTCAGACAGTTAAAAGCCGGCAGATGCTCCTTTCTTTCTGTAGTCAGCATTAGCTAAGATGAGTCCCGTATTTTGTGTGCGACACACAGAATTGACATTCCCCAAGTATGTCCCGTTCACTATGCGATGCATACGATGACCTCTTCGTCTCAAATCCGCCACCACGGATCTTGGGAGTCCGTACTCGTACTGCAACTCCTGTGGATCAAACTTTGGCATGACTCGTGGGTAATCGATGGCTTCTTTGATATTTTCTTGCCTGTACAGAGCTCTCCATGTCGCCTGTGGTATTCGTACAACATAATATTATTGCATTAGGTTGAGTCAACAGATATGAAGTCACTGCTCAACACTTCTTCATTTTTATGAACGTGATCCCAGAGAACTGACAACTTTTTGATTTACTGCATATAGCCATTCCCTACTAAATTTATTTTTAAATGGATAGAAGAATTATAGATTGCTCTACAAATGTTTTCTACTTCATTCTTAGAAATATAACTTAACATTTCCAAAATCCATCTAGTGAAAAATCTACCACAATATAAAATGTTTATCTACGAAGAGAAGGAATTCTAAGGTCAGACAAACACTGGATTTTTTATCTTAGACCCTTGTGTAATTTTGTTATATCTGGAAAATTTTCCGGACATGTTAATTTCTTATTAAAAAGGCTCATTTAAGTAACCATCCGGATGTGAAAGTATAAAGGGGATGTACTGTTGTGCCGGCTCTTATAATAAAATTGTTATTATTATGCTCTGCTACGAATACGAAACTTCCTTAGGTTTCCTGTTCATTTGGATCGATGAATTTAAATAAACTTACGGTAATTAGAGCAGGCAGGATGCGTTCACCTCCAGACCCACCAGTTGTCAAAACAGCTTCATTTTCCGAATTGAGGAAAATCATTGGAGCCATCGAGGAAGCAGGGCGCTTTCCTAAAACGTAAATGAATTTCCGTTTAGAAAATGTCATCCTATAGACCGCATTTTTAGACACCTGTTTAGTTTTTTTACAAAAACTCATCTGTGTAACCAATGTGCTAATAGCAATTTACGCCTTGCGCTATTTTTTATCATAATAAATTGTGTAGGCTTCACTACCGATAAATCTCCAACGGAAGAGAAAATAAAATATTTGTCATCATTGTAATAGGGTCCTGCTTTATACTTTTAAAAGAGCTAAGCCAATAAACCCACAATCTTATTTTTTTGCTTTTCATGGGATAATAGAATCGCTTTGTAGATAACTTACCTTTAGAAACATCTTACCATAAGCAATAATCTATTAAAAAGCAGCCCAAAATAAATCCGATCTTAATGAGGATTACATAATTTTAGATGCAGATAAAACTGGTACAAAATATAATACCTACTCATAATGTTTGACGACCAAAAATATCATTTTACATAATAATAACTCATTATGAAAGGCACTACGAGTGAAAGGAGAAAATATGTTTACTAACATGAACTTTAAGCGCCTTAGCCAAGCAATTTTGTCGGAATTGGATAAACTGCGTTGAAAAACAACGACATATAGTACCTCGCAATTACTAACGAATAGCTTACAGCCTCGGAGTTAAGTAACTTTGAGTATCATTCCCTGCTTCTGTCAACGTGTGTGTGTCATACGAGGTTATAATCCCTACTAGCGCCTCCAGACCAATGCATGCCAGAGCTTGATTGGTACATCGTCTGGGCACGACCCCCTTTTATCCCCCTTTCTTACTCATAGCATACAACTCCTACTCCCATTTACGTAAGCGTTATCAAAAGTGTTAAAGGGGAGGGCAGTTATTGCGCTCCTCGGATTGGACCGCTCAGTTACCGACACGTGACGGCCAATGGAAATCGCAGTGTAACTGGGGCGCGGAGATACGAACAAGCAGAGAGTAAATAAATGCATAGGAATCCAATCTCAACTATTTCATTAGTCTTACCTAGTGCAAGGATATCTGGCAAAAAGCTATAAAAGCCTTTTGTGCGAGGTCTCTAGTCTCTGCTCATAGCATTCGCCAAAAACAGTCCCTAGCCATTTACCCCAGACGGGAATCAAACTCCCTATCATTACGGCTGTGAATGAACACATTGACGTCCCTGATGAGACGTGTACACCGCTAAACCATGCTACCCGGGTTTTTTCTGACAAAGAAATCTAAGTTCATTCCAAAATAATGACAAAATCTGAAGTTATTTATAACTGATCACACTAAAGAATAAGTTTTTTTTCTTAGACACACTTTTCTAAATCCGTTGCGATAGATCCTGTGGCCTCAATGTGCGAAAAAACCCTTTTACTTGAGTCATAATAGTGTTTGAACTAGCCTATCGCTTCTTTAAAGATTACACTAAGCTTTTTTAAGTGAAACCCAGTTTGACCTTGATTTGAATTATTTGACACAGAAAACCTTCCTGGAGAGTTGGCCAACACTTTAAGTAGTTATTTACCTAGAAGGATAAAAATTGGTCAAATGGTCGTTGATAAATTGAGATATGCAAATCTATGCATTTGATTTTTTCCTAGCGCACCCTTAATAATCATTGTCATAGATGTTGCCAAAACAAGTTCTTGTCTCTTATATACTACATTTTGTTGCTGAATTAATTTAAAGCATAGGCTATAAATAGTTCACAAGTCACCATCAACAAAAAATTATGTTCAGAAATGCAGGCAAATGCTTGTCATACACTATATAAAGCTGCCAATAATAAAATACTGTTTATCTAAATAATAAATTAAATACCCGATGTGTGAGTTAAAATCATCCGGGTCCTCGAAAAATGTGGGACCATCTACATAACAACATCTCACGAGAAGGAAACTATTTTTCTGCAGAGAAAATACCTACTTCCTTCCTGAGAAGGAAACTTCTTTCCACAGAAAAGAAATGACTTTCATCGAGAAAATCAGTATTTTTATGTACAGAATCAATTTTCTCCAAAAATAAAAATTTTGGTTTACATTACAGGCAAATTATTAAAGATTTAATGAAGAATTTATTAAACGGGAGCAGTAGGGAATACTAAGAAGGGTTTCTGAAGGGAAGATATTTTTCCTAGCACCAGAAAGAAAATATTTTTCGAGGACACGGAATCAAGGCATTAGCTATGAATTATACCTGCTTCGATATTGTTTTCTGGATTTGCATGAAGTCCATAAGTGTCTGTCTGGTTTCCAATAGAAAAATCATCCATTTCGTTGTTAAAAATAATTCCAGTCAAATTTCCCATGAATCCTGCTCCAAAACTGAAAATTTCAAATAAAAATCATATCCTTGTGATTAAAAACCTTAAAATGTAATGATGTAAATATAGTAAGTATCGATACAGTATAATAAACCAGCACATATATACATATTACACAATTATAGGGATTGAGTAGAATATGTTATAGATAATAGATGAATATTTTTAAATGACAATATTTCAATCATGTAGTTAGTTATTAGTTGTAAAAGGCAAAGGTAAAGTGGGGTAGTCCGATATTATGAAGGCCCCAGCGAGCTATCAGAGTGACGAAATGTATCAGTTGTATAGGTACATACTTTTAATGATATTCTGACTTTTATGCCTTTAATTTTTTCCCTTATACTCTGGTATGAAACATGATATCACTAGCAGTATTTTTAGAGGAATCTCTAGATATTTTAATGCAAAGCACCCAGCAGCTATTCTTTTGTAAGAGCACCGATTTACTTTGAATTGAGATTGTGAATAGCTGGAAAATTGTTATTGAAAAAACTTTTTTGAAATGATAACATAATGTCATTACGGAACAAATGCTCGCATCATTATTATCATTATTCCGATGCCTAAATTATCAAACATATGTTCTCCAACATAATATGATGGTAACAAAGAAGCACATTTACTTTGCGCTGAGATGTATTCATCTGTACATATTGCATAGGTACTATATATACAACAGAGCATCGAAGGTATGGAAATGAGACTGGGAGTCAGAAAACATTTTCCATCATTAAAAGCCTTTATAAAGTATATGTAACTATTAAGACGAGTGACAAATGCAGTAGGTTGTTTTTGATGGATACTACAAAGAATTTCCTGCGAATATATAATGACGTAAAAGGTCTAATGATTGCAAGTAACTAGATAATTGCTTAGTAAACAGTTTGACATTTTCCTTTTCTCCTTCGCCTACAGGAAGAAAAAAATGTTTTGTACTTCGTTTTTAATATAAAATATAGTTTAGCAAAATTCTGTACGCAATTGTCTCTGTGTGACGTCACTAGTTGATAGCGATACAGCCTTGAAAGCAATGCATAATATTTGCGTTGACTACAGTTCCGAGAAAATCTATAATTTGATAGGATAAATATTGTGGGCGTAGGTCGAGCTATGACGATATAGATACCAGATAAGTCAAAACTATGATAATGTCAGTAGTATTTAATAATATTAGTGTGTTCTTTTTGTTGGCACTATAATAGCTTTGCAAGTGGCCTGACAGTTAGTAATAGTGTCATTCGGAAACAATAATAATAATAATATTATGATCTGAGGAGTAGGACAAAGTAGGAAGGAACCTTATCTGTGAGAAGAAGAGCAGAGTTGTTGCTTAATGCACTTATAATTATGCTTGCACCTACCAAAGAACTTGCATTATATGAACAAAGTATATTACAAAGGCGTGTAACTTAATTGGTGATGTTACGAAGCTTGTCATTAATGTAAGGGTTATAGATCTATATCTGTCATTCCGTGTATTCCTGGACATCTACTAAGGAATAGAGAGATTCCACAGTTGCGTCAGTTTCGATTTTACGATGAGATAGTCATGGAGTTGTGTTTGTATACTCCAGAAATAGCGATAAGGACCAAGTTTGAGAAACTATTTATGCATAATAGCATCTCGTATCTTTGTAGTAGTAGTAATAAGTATTTATGTACTGGCTGGAGTTATTATGACTGGGAAGAATGAGAATGCCTGGCCTCAAACGGACTGCGGGAATCGGACTAGTTCCGTGAATATTCAGCACAATAAATTTAGCACACTATGAAATGCAAGTGTGTAGGTATATTTGATAGTTGGAGGAGACAGATATCACAAACCCGAGATTGATGGTCGTGGTTAGAGAGACTGCATCTCCGTCTGGTCCAATTATGGAAATATGAGTTGTTCCCGAATCACGCGTCTGGGCAAAAACTCCTTGATAATGACGGGGGTCATCAAAAGTTTTATACGTCTCTATTTTCCCTCGTAGCTCATCCGCATAATCTCGCGACAAAACTTTCTCCAGAAACTACAAGAAATAGAAATAGATAAATAATTGCTGCACCACACACTCATCATTAAAATAAGCTTACAGGCTTTCTCTTCCTATTCCCTATCCTTGACTATGACTCCAATGAAGCCTATCTCCCTCCCTTATCTCCACACACTCACTCTTCAGCATTTGATTTCAATTTCCAGACCACCATAACATTTCTACGCTCTTCACAGAGTTAATAATAGTGAGGTGGCCAACTATTTACATAGCTCTCGTTATGCATGCAGACAGATACAGAGATCCTCGTCCGTTTACTCACGCGAAAAATGAATACCCCATTTCATAGATGGTTACATTCCTATGAATAATATATTATATTATCGTATATTGTACCGGAGAAAGTTCTGAGAAATTAGGGTCTGCAATCCTAGCCCTGTGGGTATCGACAAATTTTAGTGTTTCTGCCAACCGATGAGCATCCAGACCGACGTCTATAGCATTCATACTCGAACTGTTCTTCTTCCTGTTTCCACCACAAAAAAACTTTTATTAGTACCCAACACTGTCTCATTTTATCCCACACCGCTGGAAACTGTAGGCGTTATTTGACGACTTTGCATAACGATACTTTATTATTTAGCCTCCTGTAAATATATTAATGCTATATATTTATTGGCCAATGAAAATGACGCACAAACTATGAATGGAGTCATCTACGTCTCTATTTTTAATATTTTTTATTTTTAGTTAAGCATGTTTTTGACATTTTCCTTCTTTTGTAGAATCGACTTTGATTACGCATGTACCCATATCTACGTAATAAGATGTTGTCTGAGCTAAATATATACATAGACATTTTGTTCTAATAAAGCTCTTGCCTACTTAATATCAAATTCTTAAAAATGGAACTGAACATACAAAGTATGTGCGCATTAAAATGTCAGTTAGATGGTTTTCAATTATATAGTCTTCGTTTCAAGAGGTTAGATTGATGGTATTTACGTGACATACTTGGCTTTGATCACGTCCTATTGATCATTACTTGACTTATATAAGTTTTCAAAGAGGAAAATTGTAAGGCAGCCGTAAAAGCCAGCTATAGATATTATTTGGTGCACTTACTGGTTACCATTGAATATTATAATAGTCTAAGTATGAAGATGAATATATATACTCTACCCGAAGTTCTGGAGAATTTCAAGCGCCAGAGCTACAATCGGCCCACTTGAAGGGAAAGGCAACGAGTACATTGTTAGATTGTTGTCCAATGTCTTGGTGATCGGTTCTACCCACTCCACCCTGAAACAAATTCCACGAAGTTAGAATTAATTTTGATTGTGAAGCTGAAAGCAGCAACCAGAATAATGCAGAAGAGTACATTCCAAATATAGAATTTCTTCATTTCTTTTTGATTTCCTTTCAAGAAATATGAAAAGCATATCTGTAATGACTCCAGACACAATTGATAATACTACACAATTGTGTTTCATCAAGTCATATACCTTACTAAAATTTGAGACACTATCTATTTACATAAATTCTGTAGAAATAGTAAGTAGACAGTGTCTGAAATTAGAGAATTTGTCACATAATTCTAGAAAACTGAAAGGATCAATGTGTTGGGTATAATTCAAAAAGGATTGAATGCATTTGAAAACTATAGACGACTTCCCGTCGAGTATATTTAGCGTGGGAAAGATTTAACAGGAATTCATAACTTTACAGACCTGTAACTTGCCAAATCATCAAGGGTTAAGATTCCCGCAGCGTCGGCAATATCGGCTTCAATGTCTGAGCCCAAGCTCCCGTTATAGAACCCCTGAATTCCACTGTCCCCTATACTTTGAAGAGTTCTCGCTAACCGGCGACGAAACATCACATCTCCTTCCTCCCAAGTCGCATCCGTTGATGGATTTACAAACTCCGACCTGCTTTCAACCAGAGTCTCATTCAATTTAGCTTAAAACTTCACTTATGTACCACGGCTTTTAGCTTGAGTAACAATCAGCGAAAGATTGTAAGATTTCCGTCTTAAGCGCAAAACTGTTTTCGCTCGCAATCGTTAGCTGAATGCATGGAGCATAGCGGCCTAGCCGTTCCTTGTCTATGTATCATTACGAGCTAAAAGAGGACAGAAAAGACTGAAAGAGCTTGCTCGCTCACACACAGAACGTAGCTCTCCCTGAAAGTATTTATTTCATACCACCTACATAAACTCTTTGTTTCCCGTGTGCGTCATACTTATCTTCACTTCAAAAAAGCCATCGTAAGAATGAGATTAAAGGAAATGAATGGACAGATAAGCAAGATAAGACGTGCCTTAAGATTGGGTCAGCTTTAATTGTTTCTTCATATTCCTTCAGAGACTTCCCCAATTGAGCACTCACGGTAAATCCATTCTGAGCTAAATCTGTAGCAAATTTTACCAAGTCAGACCATTGAACCTTTCCGAATTGTTGGTGTGCTGCCCACAGACCGGCTAGTTCTCCAGGGACTCCCACTGCCAAGCCTCCTGCAAAAATCCAAACGTTAAGTAGACATAACGCGAATCATCTCTTCTTCATTCTATAGAATCTTCTGGATATAAAATCATAATTCTGCTATACTAATAACACAACTTCATAATCCACAAAATATCTGTAGCTCCTTTATACAGCCACTAGTATTGAGTGAGTATTATATTCCTAGAACTTTATCAGAAGCAACATTAGATATATCTAACCTTCTGCAATACTGCAGCAGCCAAGGTAATAAATAGGGATTACTCTAGTTTTTTCATAAAGTCAGCCAACTCATTATGTGCTGTTGATTTATACACGTAACTAAGTATTGATAATCAGAATTAATTCATTTATAGAGAATTAATGAAGATTAAAGAATATATTTGTGTACGCAGTAAAAAATGAGTTGAAATTATTAAAGCTATTAACGCAGTACATATGCATCCACTCAATTTCCTATTATTCGCCTGTTTTAATTTTGAAGAGGGATTTTCCTACTACCTGCCTATAATTAGTAAACTCACTCTAGAAAACTAGTATTTTTTTATTAATTTTTTGACCTTTCCTCCATGTAGTATGTGCTGACTAATAAGTCATCGCCTTGTAGGTTCTTGATAAAACTTTTAGTGAAGCTATATAGTTGTACTGGAATAGGTACTTATCACGTTGCTGTCGTAGCTATTTATTTTGTGGAGTTGAGTCTGAGTCACTTCTCCCTTGTCTGTTTTCAAGTTTTGTTGACGCAGCTTAACATGGTTAAGTGTTTATGTCTTAGCCAGAAGACACGACACAAGACGCTGTGGCATAGAGATAGAAAGAGAAGGACGTTGAACAAATATAATAATAATAATATTATGTCTATGGCCATGTAGGTGGCCAATAATAAGGCAAAGCAGTCATTGATTTTGCTTTTGTTTTTATAGAGGAGCATCAACACTGCTGAATATAAGATGGCAACTGAGTTCTTTTATGACATGTTCAGCCTACGCCTACGAGTAGCTAATGTACAGAGAATGTCTCGTAGCCTTCTTTTAGGACGGTCAACCTTTCCACCTTTGCGCTAAGGGTCAATAATTGTACTATAACTGATAAGTATACTTTAAGGTGCTCTAAATATGTCTATTCCCGAACTTGGGCTCCCTACTCCAGTTGACTAACCTTCTGCAGATGCCGAAGGATTGTCCTCGTAAATTCTCTCATCAACGTCTCGTGGTGCAGTTTCTCTAGCGTCAAGAGCATACATCACTCCTTCGGAAAATATTGTCATGAATAGCCCACCGCCAAGTCCACTGCTTTGGGGTGCAATGACTCCGTGGCAAAGAGTTACTGCCACAGCTGCGTCTACCGCCGATCCATTATGATTCTGCAGGACTTTTCTGTTCATTTCGATTAAAAAAATATTATTGTACAGAATATAAATTATTGGTTCATATGCATTTAAGAGAGTCGTGCGGGAATAATTAGGTTTGAATTATGTTTATGTGGGAAGTTCGTAGAAAATTGGGATTAGGTAAATTATTGCTATGTAAATTATAACACATATAAAGTAAGTAAAGTGTAGGAATACTTACAGTCCAATATCTGAGCAAATAGCTGACTCAGAACTAATCCCTGCATTCTGATACTTTCCTAAGACTGATGCGGACGGAGCAAGAAGTCCTTCAGGATCTTCAGGGTTTAATGCATTATTTGCAATTGAGTCTAGAAGAGGAGGTAATGTTATGGCTAAGGTAATTCCTATCGATAGAACAACCAGAACTATGATTACCCCAGCTACTATAGACAATTGCTGTTTCTTTCTCCTGTAAAACAAAAAATGTATAGCACAATACATATCATTTTTACACGCTGCAAACTTCAGTAATAAATACTAGAATTCCTAGTTTAATTACAAATTAAATTTAGATGTTAAAATATATATTCAAATGTCTAATGCAAATTTTAGTTTTGTATATGTAACTAGTGAGTATAATATTGGACCTAACAAATATCGTTTAGATGCACTTATATAATAACATGATGCAATTATATATATTCTTACAAAGTCATGGAACAGATTTATTTGGACTATTAAAAATAATTCGTACCTGTTTTGCCAGTGAATTTCTTCGAGCACATTATTTTCTTTGTAGCTTCCATAGAAAGGATTCTCCCTTTTTTCAATAAGTCTAGTTTTCTCCGAAAACATTTTTAAATGCGTGGAAAAGTTAAATGTAACTTTAAACTTTGTCTGATGAATAAAGATATTGTTTTTTGAAATGGATAATTAACGTTTAGTGTTTCGTGTTTCGTCTATGCACAAAATTCCATTTCGGCTAGTGGGATTGACCGTCAAACTGGGACTGTTGTTTGATTACGCAATTAAACTTTTATTGAGAGGTAAATATAATACACATGCGCTAATTACTTTGTAACCTAGCCATGCGGGTAAGACCCTCCCTTAGTATTTTAGAAAAAAAATGGAAATAAATAGGAGCTTGTGTGAAATACCTGGCTGATAGGTATTCTGCAATGATATGGTGTAAGTGTAGAGTAAATTGTTTTTCTGGATTGCCAGAAACAAGAATGATGTTCACTATGGTTTCTTTATACCTTAATTTTAACTAAACAATGCAAAGGAGGACATTGAAGCGATATTTATCGCTATACTCAAATATATCATCAATGTATTGATAAACTGCACTATGGTTTCATTCCTTTAGTGCCGGGATACTTTCTATAACATGTGTAGGTATTTTAACTATGCTATCTATTTTATCTGTATATCATGTTTTCAAAAACGGAGCATGAAGTCTATAATGAACATGGAGTGGATAAACAGGCTACAATTATCTGTTCGTTTCATTTATTAATATCTACGTACTATTTACATAACTTCTATTGATATAGTTATTATAAATGCGTAAATTCATATTGTTCATGACAAATTACACGAGTGGATTCCGTCAGTGAAAAGTCATGTGGATAGAACACTATCAAATGTTATCTGCTGATAACGAAGTCCATGCAAACAATTTTTTCGTTCCCTATTCTTATGCATTTTGTATATACTGTTTGGTGTGGTGAGCTTGTGTTCTCTTCTCACCCCTAGGTACATGCATGCATGGAAATTACAACAGACAGAATAGCATAATAGCATTGGAAAAGGAATTGAATGCCAAGCTTCCTAATACTAATACTCCTTCTTCTGGCATATTAGTATTACTATCGACAAGATTCTACTACTGTCCGTCTGTCCGTCTTCGCGATAACTGTTTTCAGAAAAACTGAATTACAAAAATGAAATTCAAAACATCTGTCGAAATTCAATAGCTTATGAAAAAAGATATAAAATTCTTCATTGGGACAAGAAAATCAAATGACTCTCTCCCCGCCCCCGTCCTCTTGAAAGAGGGATTGAACCAGTTTATCTATAACGATAACTTTGAACTGCAATTTTGTATTCTGCTTTAATAATTAATGGCTTATAAAACGTTGAGGTCAACTTTGTCCATTGTAGAATTGACCTGCCACAAGTTTGTGTGACTGCATTCACAAATTACGAAATATATGATAACTGTTTGTCTGATTTTCAATATGAAAAATAAACTTAAATAAATTACATAAATTACAAAATATAACAACTTTTTTATGGACTTGACATTGTTTTTAAAATTTTCCCGATATTACACATAATGTACACATATGTTTTGCTACGGTATCTAGTATATAGTAGCAGACAATAGTAATAGTATGTTTTAATTACAAGTAATAGCCACAGACAAACTGATGAACTGTAGGGATCGCACAGAGATTATTTAATCAAAACAAGCGTTATCTTGTCCACCCCCGGTTGCTTGCCGTCACATGTGAACATTCACCTTACCCGCTAAATATCATTAACATATACTTGAATTTCCCCCGTGCATACAGACAGTGGCCACTTAAGTCATGCCCTAAAATTGTGTTTTTTTAAACAATGGGCTAAAAAATTTAAATTACCTCTCCCTGGACTTAATTCTTCTCCGCCTTAATTGATGAAAGTTGATCTTATTGTACACTATGAACTTCACGAGGGAGCCTATTTAGCTTCAGCTTGTTGTATGTACATTTATAATTTCGTGTTAAATAATACTAGTGATCAGTATTTTTCCTCCGTTCACTGCGCATTGCCACGCAATGTGGCCTAAAATGCATAATAATACACAGTTTGTAATTTCTATGAATAAAGATGTTAGTCATTTTTTGAATGTTGCAGCTGAATGAATGAATGAAAAGTTATTCTCGGGGAATCAACTTCCTGGTTGGCCAATGACATTAGATTGCACGCCGTTTTAAACAAAATGCTTTTGTCATTAAAAAATACAAATGTACACAAAACTCGTTAATTTCTGTTCCACGAATATTTATTATCAATTGGTACCACACTATACATTAGTTGATGGTAGTTAAGTCATGGAATGCAACTAAAGGATGACAAATTGCCATACAATGTCAATTTCTGTATTGTATTATAGTATATCAGGTGGCAATAAAAGATCCACCAATAACTAGGAAATATTATTACAGACCTATTTTCATAACTTTATTGATTTATGCTGAAAGGGTATAAAGGGTAGACGAAGAATTTCAGCTGCCAAAGTTAAATATATTTGACAATTTCGATAGAAATCATAAAACATAGTCCCAATGCATTGGATTGAGACAAACATTCTGTATCAACAGACTTTAATGTAAATTCTGTATAGGTAACTAACTCATAAATATGTGCATTGTTTCGTTTTGTCGTAAAGTGTAGCAAACAAAATTCCCAGCATATTTATGATAGAAAAACTTGCTCAACATTAGACGCGTATTTCTACCTGTCTACATTAGTAACAAAATTTTTTAGAGAAGAAATAATTACTTTCATTAAATTGCACTAAGTAATTAGCATTGGGATGCACTTAATTTAGACCTCCCACATATAGAGGATTGTTCCACTGTAAAGAAGTTCTAATCCCTCTTACCCACGCAGTTTTGGTAAGTACGATTAATGATGAGAAGATTAAAATTTCCTACTATCCTGCACATTCCATGTGCCTGCTCTTATTTTTATTGATCCACAAAATGATGTGCTTAAATCAGTTTTCATTTTAAATCCTTATCTTCGTTCCAAGAAAATCCAAAATGAGTCTGAACCTCAGTAGAAAGCATATTTAATGACTACTTGAAAAATAATACCATTGCATGCATACACTTATAATTAATCAGACAAGCGGGAATGACGATGGGGGAAAATGACAAACGCTAACTTTGCTATCTTATGTTAAAGGTGTACGAAAATGGTAAATACCATTTCCTTATTTAAATCAGTCACTTGAAGCACAGAAATACATCACGAAACAATAAATAATGCAGAAATATTACAGAAATAGAAATATTAGGCGCCTTCCTACTTATTTACATATGTAACTTGTAACAATATCTAAAGAAATATTGTTCTAGAATCCCAAGTTCACTTATTGCTATTATTACATACTTGGACACCCCTCTTAAGTGATTTTTGTTCCATGTAAGCTTCTATATAAATATGAGAAAGATTGACTGGACATGGGATTATCAACGAATTTAGTTGTATGAGATTTTGCTAAGATGCGAGCTTTGTTTGCTGCAGACAGAGTTCTATTGTATAAATCCACAAGAGTTGATACTGAGAAAAGCAAACAAAGTCGAGCTGAGCTCTACTAATACATTTCATCTCTAATTTCTACAGATACTTATATACCTATATATATTTATAATAAAGCCTGTGTCTATTCAATGAGCTAGCTTTCATAATATTATATGCATTAGGAGGCACTTCACATGAGCAGCGCATCTTTGATCAGACAAGATTGGAATCCGCTAAGCTCAAGGGGAAAATCCGAAAAGCAAATGCACACTGGACTTTGCAGACATGATCACTGAGGATTTGGCTAGCCTTGTACGAGCGTGAGAGACGAATGCAATTTTCTATTTTCATCGACTGGCACATTGGCTGTAAACAAAAAGAAATACTTGGTTTGTTTTCCTTATACATCTATTTTGCATCCATTGGGCATTGCGTAATACTTCCTTTAACTTCTAAAATCCCAAATCATATCAGGCCAATGAAATCTCTTCGGTTCATATAATTTTGGCTTACCCCTTCCTTCGTGCAAGTGCACATCACACATGGAGAAATCCGCTCCGACGATCCCAATGTGATATTTCTCCCACTCATCTGACAATTTTTACGATCTATCCAATGGTCTAAGTTTATAGACGGCAAGGAAGCGCATGGGACTCGTGGATTTCTATAAAATCATTTAAGAATTATCTTTCAATAAGTTAATTTCAATTCTACGTAAAATATATCGCAAACCATAAATAAATATTTGTATATATAATTAGACATAGGTATATTTGCTTACAAAAACGGTTCCGGAATATCTAGAGCGGATCTTTGAATCACTCTCATTTCATCTGCATTCTCACAAATTAATTTTGCAAGGGAAGCTTTTCGAATTTCTGTAAGTTGAGACGCTGTGAATCGAGTTAAAGGCTCGGCATTTTCGTACCAAAATCTATCGCAGTTTCTTAACAATTGAAACTGTTTAGCTATGATACAAGCAAATGTAGGACCCACAACACCTCCGTGAACAGCCGTTTCAGCAAGACCTCCGGGAAATAGATCTATATCATCAACAGAAGCATATATCTTCGAGAGTTTTTGAATCAGTCTGGGAGGAATTTCTTTTCGAAGGTCATCGAAATTTAACGCTTTGGTCAAGTTGCACATTTCCCGGTAACTATTATAGCCTCGTATTCCTGTGTACAAGAATTCAAATGAATGTTTAAGCAATTAATAATAATAATGGCAGTTAAATTTAAAAAGCATTGAGATTTACAATTTAAACGATTCACATTTTAGCATTAACCAAACTAGAAATGACGGCAATATGTAAGCTAACAGTCATTACCATGATCTCTTGCTCTTTGAATATTCAGTGCAGCCAAGTCCATTCCTGACACTGGAAGTTTTTTATCTTCGAAAAGGTGGTTAGTTACTTCTTCAGTAATAAAGTTGTCTAAAGTTTCCATAGGTGTATTCGCAAGTCCGAATAAGAGTTCGTCAACCATTCCAATTCGAAAGAGTAAGTCGGGGTTAAAAAAGGAATGTCGAAGTTGAACGCTAGGTTCTTTAATATGGAGATTGGGAGCGAGTCTCTTAAACGAGGGTTTTAACAGACTGTGTCCAAAACGGAAGGCAGCAGCGGCGAATTCGTTGAAAATGGTAGCATCGCAACTAGAGTCATAATTGTAGGAATATCCTTCGGAAACTAACTCAAGGTTGTATTTGTTTACGACATCCCAGCCTAAAATGCGAGGGACGAATTCCCGATAAGTAATGTGCTGGGTGACAGAAGACAAAATCCTCCGAGCGTGATGATACAACAATTCATCGTCCCAATGTGGATTTCGTGATTGAAGCTCAAAAGCCAGTCGGTTGTGTTCTCTTAACCAAGTCGTGTGAATGGCAGCCAGAGCTGGTTGTTCGCTGCTTCTTAAATCCCCTAGCAAATAGAAAATTAATGGAAGCATTATATGCTTGGACTTTGTCTCATCAACACTGCAGCAACTGATTTTTCTCCAATTTAGGCGACAAATAATTTTTACTGTAGGTAACTCTTTTTTATCGCACGCCATCAAATGTAATGTCTCTTACAATAAGTATGTCAGACTCTATATAAAAGCACTTTATTAATACCCAACACGTCTAAATATTTATTTGTCCGGGTTTATTTCGTACGTGCGATAGGATTTTATTCTTGCCAACGCAACTCTTTCACTTAAGTAGTGCTATGTGACTACGTAAGGATAATGGCCAACATTAATATCGTGCTTAGAACGTACCGGCCTCGAAGCAAAGTCCTGATGGGGCTTTGCACTCTGGGTGACTTGGGGTCTGGGGCAATAGGTCTTTTAAATGGCGTCCTCCAGGATGCTTTGTTGTATTCATTTGACCCCCAACAAAAAGTCTCAGTTTGTCAGCCTCGCAAATATCAGAGCCATAAGTGTGAGATGCGTCAACATAAGCTGTGACTTGATTCAACTGTTCACGGAAACCTAAAAAATATTTCATTGTTAAAGGTGCATTAATATACGTCGGTTGTATATTTTTTTTTGGAACTTAAATAATTAGCTACCTAGTGTAAGTTGTCCGGGTAGAGATCTTGTAAAGGGAAGGCAGTTGGGCAAACCGGTGCTTTTATTTTTAGATTGAAAATGAGGATCATTTGAAGGTATGGGGATTGGCCAGCATTCTGGATGCACTGTTTCTTTTGCCTCACAGGAATGGCAATCTAAAATGGTGTTCCCAAATCCTGCCACATTCAGTTCAGACATTATTATATTTGAACAGTGTATTACGTGTTTCTTTAAAGGAGTACTTCAGAGACCCATAGGTCACTAACCTCTATTCATCGGTGTGTGCGTCAAGTCATGGTCCAATCTGAAAGTTATAAAACAAACACAAATCAGAATTCATTCCTTGTACCTCTGCATTCATGTTTTCATTTCTACTCATGTACAGAAAATGTATGGATATGTATGAGTAATAAAATGGCTTAGTGTTTTACAGTTGAGCATATTGCATTAAAAGTAAAGTGTAGCGTTGATGAGGAGCACTAATGTCATCATGGATTTCAGTTGACACCAGCCTCGGGCTTGGAAGTGGTATCCCTTGAATAATCGATTCAATTCTAGGAACTTGTAGATCTGTAAGTGAAGAATAAATTTCTGATCAAAATTAATTCCTTGGGAAATTAAATTCTTACTACAAAATATTTATGAGCATTTAGGATATATTTATATAATTTTTGTTGTTTAAGTGTGATTATTTTCTCTGGTATACATATCCACTTGAATATCGGAATTTTTTAAAACTTGGATAAAAAAACCGTCCAACGAGACTAAGTAACTGTCTCAATAGGATTGTTATGTGTTAGGTCGGGCCAGGTTAAATCAGAATTGAATTTAATATGCTTAGACAGTAAATGTGTATTTAATGACATTAAGTAACTAATTATAATAGAGACTATATGGTATACCATCATGATAGTCGGGTGGAAGCAGTCTCTTAAATGCTCGAAAAGCTTTTCCCCTATTAGCATCCTGTAAGTTATTGCACCATCCAGTAATTGAGCGAAAAATGGATGTATGATCGCAAGGAAGATCATGTTCTCCACATTTTTGATTTTTCGGCAGTTCAGTCAAAGTAGAAATTTCAATGGTAGGAAGATTTAGCAAAATCTCTCGAACGTCTCTTGTGGTTGAAGGGGAGGATTCGCTATCCTGCAGCTCGCTGCTCAATAAATTTTTCATTGTTATTAATTGCATTTCATCGAACAGGTTGACAGGAACTACGTTTGAAATTTCAAGTATCCACTCATGCTATTTTTTCAACATATAAAATCTGGAGAAAGTAACCTGTGAGACAAGACTCCATTTAAAAACCGGGTCGTGGCGAACTGGAGAAGAAATGAGGTATTCGCAATTTCCAAAGCTTGAGCCTTGGGCTTATTGAATCCAAATGCAGTTCCAGCCGGAGAGAGAGGATCTACATTTCTTCCTGTTTTTTTGCACAAAAACCAAATAATCATTATGAAGTTCTAAAAAACGCCTTTTGTAGTCGGGAAAAAAGTGACTCACAAAAGGAACGATTGCAAGACACACAAATCGACATAAATCACTGAGTATAATAATTCCCATTACAGCGTTCCTATTCGCTACTCTTATTTTATTCATTAAGCTTCTTTTTGTAACTGTTGCACTTACTTTGCTTCCATAGGTCAACTTCATGAGAGTGCAACTCGGAGATGTCTATTCTTGCCTTTTGTATTGCGTCTTTCAATTTGTTTGAGGGTAGAGACATCTGCGGTTGTTCGTTATGCCATTTGCTGAAGTCAATTCCTCGGATTGCATCTCCGTCGCAATGCATTGGAGCATTTCTGTATATGATCATCAAAAAATATAAATTAATAATGACCCCCATTTTTATTGCTAATCCCCACATTTACGCAATAAGATGTAGATACTTACAGAAATGGATCTCTATTTAAAAATACACTTGGCTGGACATCTTTCATAGCGTTGCTGTTATCGCAAATAATTCTGCCATACGTCACTTTCCTTATTTCTTGGAGTTGCTCTACAGAAATATATGCAGCAGATTTTAAGAGATATTTCGAAATGCGCAGTTCGGGACTCCCAGTTGCATTCTCTACAATCGACACAGGCTTATTGGGCTAAACATTGATATTTGTTACCTGGTGTGAATGCTGATGGAGGCAAGTCATTCTCATACCAAAACCGATCTCCCTTTCTCAACTTTTGAAACTGGATCCCGAGAAGACAGCCGAAAGTGGGTCCAATTACCGCTCCTTCAAGGGGTATTTCTGCAAGACCCCCGGTAAACAAGTCAATATCGTCGACATGTCTACCAGTCAAAGAAAATAAAAATGTTATGTACTTATTTCATTTAAAAAGAATCATCCGTTTTAAACCCATTTCTAGATTGGCAGAACAACTTAATAACTATAGGATACCGTGGCTACCAAACAACATAAAAAGTTTGAAAAAAAGGAAAGCTAGGTATTTGTAATTAAAATCAGGTTCATATTGGCACTAGTATTATGTAATAAAATTTTATTTCTCGTGTATTGCGATTTCACTTATTTTTAATGCTCATTTTAACATGGTCTTAGAGTGTATACTAATATTACTGTCTTCAGATTTATTAATTTGGCTCAAAGTTGACTTCTAGACTGTAAAATGATGAAACGAAGAAATATGTTAATTTTATTTGTTGGGAAAGTGAAATAATTCTGTTCGTATTGTTTCCGTGATGCAATGTAGCATCTCAACATGTTATTATTCAAAGCTTCGTAATATTAAGGTTACTATCTATATAAGGAATAGAAAGCGTTACATCCTCTCTCTGCTTTTATTAGCCTATGATAAAAACTTGGCTTAAATGGGTTAGCTACAAATGCCGAACTTACTTGTAAATAGCCTTAAGAGGTAATATTACATCTTGAGACATCGTTCCGTTTAAATCGTTGAAATTGTTGACCTTTCCTAAGCCACAGAGAGATCTATAGAAAACATAGCCCGGAATTCCATTATCTCTTCCTAGTTGTATCAGTTGCGCAGCTAAGTCAAGCCCGTCTCCACCTGTCACATCATACATATACAATAACAATTCTTTAGCATGTTCACCAAAAAGAACCATTAAATTATTTAGAAAAGATTTCTATTAAACTTTTTGTTGGTATTGACAGTAAAATTACAACATAAGAAATTGCCAGAATCAACTACACAAAAATGCAATAGTCGGTGTGCACAGTACTCACACAATAAAAATGCCATTACTCTCGTTGGTTATAAAAATACGCTGTTGTAAATGTAGTAATAAAAACATTTTACTATTCATTTTCGTTGTGTGCAAAATACAGTCAAGCGGCAATGAATATAATTATTGTTGGCGAAATAATACACTAAAAGATTTAACATTGTGTGTACCTATAAGGGGATCTTCGAACATTCTGTTTGTCATTATGTCATTGATGAATTGGTCTTCACTTTGAGCTTTACCCCGCAATAGTCCTCTTAAGAGTTGGTCCAAAGCCCCATTACGATACAGCTCAAACGGGGAGTAAAAAGAATCGCTGATACTTTTCTCTGCCAATTTTCTTCCACTCTGTTATTTTTTTAAAAAATTAGAAAGCTGTTACTAACAGTGATATGATCTACACAGTTACCGGAAAATATTTAAGCTATAGATATTCTTTTTAGTGAATATTGCTTGCTACATCTAAGAACCATATTTTCAATAGCTATCTTTATTTCTAATGATTGAAATAATGAGATAACATTGCATCAAACTAATAAAAATTAGTATAAATATTTTTTAAAATAAAGATAATGATCTAGACGGAAGTGTAGCGGCTTAGATACCTCATCGTAGAACGGCATGACTTTGGGCATAAGGGAGGCAAAAAACCAAAGAGCAGCGGAGGAAACGGAGTTGAGGACGCCTGCATTAGTGTTGATGTCGTAGCCGGAAAAGAAACCGGAGGTAAGTGGCTTGAGTCCGTAATTTAACATTATTGGCTCTCCAAGAACAACTGGAAGGAATTCGTTGTATGTGATATGCTGGATTTCAGCAGCGACGATTCGACGAGCCTCTTGAAATAGGATTTCATCGGACCAGTGCGGATTAACCAGAAACAACTGTCTGGCTAAACGATTATGTTCCCGAAGCCATAAAGTATGGAGGGCTGCCAAGCCAAGATGCTCGTTTACTCTATCGTCACCCGCCTTGAAGCATCTGTCATTAAAAATAATTGCAGGTTAACCATATGAACATGAAGATCTGAGAATAATTCGATAATTCCAGTCTGTAGCAAAAACGTTCATAAATTGTTTCGTGTAATATCGTGGAAGCTCTTGGTGTCATTGTACAAATAATGTTTCCAAGAAGATATCTAATGTACGTATCTCCATAAAAGAAACTCGTGCAGTGCAATCCACTCATCGTTTTATTTGTGTTGGTTGCACTGTTTACATTATGGGAGGGCACAGACGCACTGTCGTCTGTTTACCAAGCCCAAAATGTCATGTTGGCTGTAAGTATATTATTGAGGAGAAGAATAGTTGTAAATAAAAATCGCTACCTGAAGTGTCCAGAACTAACACGACAATATTTAGGACTGCTGTCGGAAGGAAGGAGTTCCCCTCCAGGACCAGCCTGAGTTCTCAACAGTCCAGCTTGGAATAGTCGTAACTCCTCAACCTTCTTCCTCGAGTTTCCATAGATGTGAGAGGCGTCGAGGAAACTCGAGACTTGATTTATTTGCTCTCTCGGCCCTAAAAATACAATGAAATATTTGGTTTACACGTCTGCAGAGCTAAATAAAATATCGGTTGGCGACGAGACAACAATAACCCGCGATATTCCCACTTACATTTTATTAGATAAATACACAAAAGCTACTCTAACAACTAACATAACATTCATTTTTAACATGGGCTGAGATGAGACTCTTTCAGCAGCAGCAACACCCAACGAAGGAACCTTAGGTGCTGCTGTGCCAATATTATTGTTATTATTATTACACTACGGCCTTGCTCCACTCAAATGGAGAACGCATTACACACAACTACATGCCACTCCATCCCATAATAATCCTGTCCAGACTTAAGTGGATCTCCACCGGACATTTTAATCAGTTCCCCATACACTATGACTCATGTTATTAGCAATCTCTTTCTTATTACGTATAAGTTGAAGCGTGTGAGGGACTATTGACCTACCTAAAGTACATCCGATTCTCGGAGCGGGACTTGAGCGAATGTATTCTTGACAGCGTTCTCCAGCCACTCCATAATAAGGGTCAGCCTCCGGCAATCTGATTGGGTAGCAGTCTGGGTGGAAATTATCAAAGTGAACACTGCAGCATTTGATCGGCGATCCTTGGTGTCCAGAAATCTGAGGCGTGTGAGCAATGTCATGAGAAATAAATTCACCCCACACTGCTGTTAGCGCCATTAAATGTGCATGAGGCTTGTCGGAATCCTTATGAATGCTCAGAGATACAGATCTTCCTGACGGCAGAAAATTCCCATCCCGAGCCATCCGTGGAGTACTCACACCTAATCATACAACGCAATGTGTAAATACTTTTACATACAACAGCAACATTAGCTATCAGTCTACCAGAATCTAAGTAGTTCACTGCCAATACCACATAATGATATTAACAAATTACAATCAGAATACCCTATATCTACATTTTAAATTATACTAACTACATGTAGCTTCTATTGGAATCCCTTTCGTTTTCTGCATTTTTTAGTTTCACAATTACAGTTTCATGCTCGCAATTTTTCCACAGTAAAGCGTTTTTTAAAAATAACAAAATTGGGGATTATATTTGCATTGCTTTTGTTGATTCAGCCCAGCTTGTAATCATGCACAAAGTTGACTTAACTTCATAATATCTTCCGGATTATATAGATATGCAGTACAAATAAGTGCATATTCACAGCATTCGGACCGCTCTGACATTGACAATGGCATTCATAAATTATTGTTATTTGTTTTATTTATAATTACGAAATTAGTAATGAGCGATTGTTTAATTTTCTCATTTCATTCAGAGTTTAGGTTTCTTTTTGAAATTGCATGTCATTTTTAAATTTTATCGTAACTTCCGATTTCACAATTGGGTATAATTAAAAGAGAGTTAGGCACTTACTAATGTTCATATTATTGTTCTTTCCGTTTCATGATGTAAGGCCAGATTTAATTCACAAAATAGTGCATTTGGCGTGTGTATAGGCATGACTAACAGGAGATAACGGATGTTTTACTGTTTAGGATTAAAGTGTGTGTGCCTTCATGTACATTGTACATACATGTACTGATGACGTCTTACACATCCAGCAAAGGAATTACAGAGTATGACGTATAACATCCCTGACTGATGATTACATGGATGTTACATGTACATATCAAAAGCAATAACAACTCAGCACTAATTCATTGAGATACTCCTTTAAATATGCTAAAAAGAGTAAAATAAAAGAATAGACAACCGGCAGCTTCTTAATGCCCACTCGCACTCTTTTGTTAATACATTGGTGTCCTAGTTGGATCGCATAATGTATCAAGAAAAATATCTCGATCGTAAGAAACTCGCCTATATTTTAATACAGAGTATTATGTAAATAGCCATGTGAATGTAGAACTCACGTAGGTAGTTACAAATAGTAAAGGTCACCACCTACAATTATTTTCTTGAAAATGTGGCATTTTTTCTCACGGAAGAAACATCATTTTCCATGACATTCACAACACACAGACAGCTAGGTATTAACATAACTACTTGTGTTATCTTGAAACATCAAATAATTGCATTTACTTGCACTAGAAATGTAAATACATAGATAATTAACCATAACAGCTACAATTCTATTCCATAGAATCAGGCTACAAAGTGACCCCCCGTAGTTTAATAAATTCTATTGTATTAATAAGACAAGCCCCAGTAAACTGCGGATCTCCTTTTTGAGTCAACATGGATAAAAAAATTTCCTTGATTGATTTACCGATATGGTTTTAGCATGATTCAAGGTTAATTTAGATAGGATCTCCAAATATTTTTTAAAACAATTGAGCCAATTCTTTTGAGCTCTTCAGCTACTGTGGACCATTATGTCTGAAACCGTTCCAAAAAATGTGTTAACTTTCCAACTACTGCACTGCCGTGTCCACTGAATTCAAACATTACTTTCAATTCTGTATAGCATCCTCAATAATTGTTCATTTTTTATTAATGTATTAATCTACCATAATCCAATTCGGATATCTTCTACCATTGAAATAAAAACAAACTAAGATTCCATTAAGCAGCAGATTATAGAAAAGAGTCTGTACATTGTACTCTTTACTCGTTCTGTACTACAATATCCTTAAAACCGGTTTCAATGCACTACGAAATATAATGCAAATAAGATGCAACTGATGCAAAAGTCTTCTTCGATCCAGCTCCAATAAAACAACAATTTCGTGCAACAATGCAATGCTGCAGTCGAATCAGTTGATTTGTGTTGTAGATGCACAAGACAAGGAATAATGTCGGAAGTGCACACCTAATTATATAATATTGTCGCGGACAACAATAGAATGCAACGTACTTATATTTTAACTTATAAGTAGTAGAAAGGCAACAGGAAGCGCCAGTTGTCATTTATTGTAAAAATCATTATTGTCATTTGTTTGCAATTGAATTAAGTTATTAATAATGTGCTAAAAGTGATTAAATGTGGGGACTTAATTATGCATCGTTAATTTATTTAATGTCCTATTATGTACGTTTGCAGAAACAATAATTTCAGTAGTTTTATAATAGGTTAGGAAAATGCAATGGCAAAGTAGACACTATATATATAGGAATTGTGCATTGTTTGGAAAAGACTTACCGTCTGCATAACTAGGCATTAAGAAGCGTAAGTATCTCATGTTGGCAGTTCCCCATCGTGGATGTTGGACATTATTGCAGTAGCCACTGTAGGCTCTGTACTTCCTCGGTTGACAAGGGAAGTCCACTTTCAGTGGGCATTCGTCATTCAAACGAGACTTTCGAATGTCCAAGTTGGGAAGGGAATAAACGATTTGTTCACGACTCAAACCGTGTCTGTTAAAGCAAAGTAATTTATCATGAGTTACATATTTGCATTTCAGCATTTGAATATTGTAAACGTGTTGCTGGTTAACTCCCATTAGTCATTAGGTGCCTCTGACAGCTTTTATTTTTAGTTACTACCTCCAATTGCTTCATAAATCCCTGAGCAATATATTACTATTCACCAAAGTATCAATTAGTACAAAAGTTGCCTCTAATTGTGTAAGAATGGTTGAAGGATTTTAAAGATTTTGTAATAATATTTTCTTTATGTTTTACTAATCGTGCGTATGTAAATGTTCCGATTAAAATAAACAAGGCTGCCCATCATCAGCAAATAAATTAAGCACACAAAACGAACTAAAAGCGAAGGAGTTACTTGCCCACAGCACAATCAGAACAGAATCATTTCGGTCGCTACAAGTTCATTCATGCAAATGCATAATCAAGTTGTGTTGCCCATTGCCCCATTTAGCATTTCAGTGGTAACTAAAGAAGCACTTTCCATGTTTTGCTCAGACAGACAGAGGTTAGGCAGTTAGACATCATGCATTAGGCCTAGCAGAGTGGAGGATGAGAAATTCTCACCGCACCACATGAACAGCATAGGTGTGTGCGCTATGGAATAGCCTTGATCTTAACTTCATCATTTTTTCTTTCATTAGACAGACAATTGGATGAAGCACAGAAGTACTAACTAACATTTCTAAATAACGGATGCGACCGAAACAATAACTAAAGCAAAGAACAATAAAAACAGTCCAAATCGTAACCTTCAATTTCACACTTTATGAATGCCGAGGGCATTTTACTTTTCAAAGTAGAACCGTAGAACACGACTCCCCATTGTAAAATCATGTACACAAACAAAAATAAATGTCTTTATACTAATAACACAAATTCTTTTCGTTTCAAGACTGCAATATTTTTAAAGATCCCTTATTGTTACTCGACTTACAATTGCATCAATTCAACTATTAAAAATATTTTGTCGTGGCTCTTCTTAGTGCTTTGTATTGATAATAATCCATTTCCTACATAACAAATCTCTTTGCAAAAAGTATTCTGCCTCAATATCATTGAATAGGAAAATACATCATTCTCCACATTAAATAAAATTCGCACCCGTGGTTTACAATGTTCTTTACAGGTCCTGTTTTCTACAGAGATGATAATGATGTGCACTGTACATGAATTGTGGTTGGTGCTTTAACCTACATTCAAAATTTTTATCTTCATTTTTTATTCATGATTCTATAATTAGGTGCTGCCTCAACGGCGTTGAAAATTTCCTTTTTTTTTGCTTTTAGGAGCGCAGAAGAATTACAATGCTAATAAAACATATTGAAAAAATTAATGGATTTTCATTTCATAGTTTTTCTCAAAACCAATTGAATAAAAAAGTGAAAACTACACCAATCAATCATTTTGATCTGTTAACTAGTTGTACACATTCACTTATACCACTTATGACAGTAAATTAAAATATTACTATATTTTTATCGGAACTAATGTACAATATCACCAGGAGTGTCAAGGTAACTTCATGACTTGACGATATTTTATAGATATTGGTGACCTTTTAAATCATAAAGAGCTAAATCAATACACAATCGCTAATTTGATTTGTGGTGCAGCATTTCCGTTATAAATATTAAAATAACTCTATTTAATTGTTGCATTTCAATGTTGTATCAGTAGGCATGTCAAATAGAGTATAAATAAGAGAGTATTGTAGATAACAGATAATAATAATACTCGCACAATCATAAGTCTTAATAATTAGCTTAGGAGATTTAAGACTTGGAGAACTACACAGGAGATAAGAGTCTATTAGTTTACTTTCCATCTCAGGTTAGATTAGTGTTAGAAAATGGATGTCAATATACTGAAAGCTTAATATACAGTTTGCCCTCATGAAAGCAGGTTAAGTTAAAAAAGGAGGATTATAATTCTTATATCACGAGATCACTGATCAGCACACTATACATTCCTTATTGTTAGTATATATCGAAACATTCTTTCTGCAGTTCTAATATGGAAAGTCGTAAAGAAAACACACCCTTCCTGTAAAACTATAATGACAATGACTACGACTCAAGCCAGGAGAAATCTTTATTGTAGAAGCAGATTATTAATAATGGTTTTGAGATGACGAAAATAATATTCCGGATGTAGTGTCATTAGTGCTAGAAAAAGGAGACAATTAAACTGCTTAAGTGTAAGCTTAAGCAACTGTCTCTGTCTTCGCTGCAAGTCTAAGATTAAATTAATAAGAGATTTTATTCGTAGCTTACTCTTGAGCCAGTAGACGTGTCGCCTCTTCAGACACCAGTGATATTCTTGATATGTTTTCTGCCACTGGATTAGCTCTATGAGATGCGGCCATGAACCATGCTGCTGACCCAGGCTGATGATGAGCTCCTGAAAAAATATCATGCACCCAAATGAAAAGCATTAAAAAACGACTGTAGGGAAAGAAAATTGTTTGATCATAGTACATAATCAAAATGGAATTTGTCACGGATTGCATTTTACATCACATCGCATTCCTGATTTGTTCTACTAGGTGCAATCTGCAGTTGACTTCGTGCTACGTAGGACACCTTGTGGGTGCTCCGTAAAATGTATACCTATTTGTAACTCTTATCTAAATGAAAAGTCCATGTAAAGATGCACGTCGTCTAACAGACTGTTTACATTTTCTCGTTTTCCATTGTCAGCAGTTATCAAATTAGTGGTAATTTCTAATTTATGCCGGTGACGATCGATATAATTAAAATTTAAAACAATGAAATATTTATTTGTATAGTAAATCTAATCCATCAATAGCGACATTGCATATTCAATTCTATAATAAACATTTCTAATGTTACTATTATATCAGATCATTAATCGCAAGATCACTAAATGAGATGAAATGCATTCGTCTTCGCTATAACCAGAAGATACTTTAATAACTATCACCAGTATCTGTGTGAGAGAAATACAATTGGATATGCTGTTACTTATTAGTTCATTTACAATCACTGAAATGTATATTTACTTAGTTATATGTAAATATGAAAGATATGGGCACTGTAATATGATACACTATTTATAGTGAGTACTTGAGACAATAGTGAAAGTATAAAAAGTGCAATTGTACACGAACATAATAGTGCTTCGCATTGATTGCTGAATGCAAATTACTATTAGCAGATTATATCACTTCTGTCATAATC
>JAAAYG020044254.1:29614-43228 GCA_009936455.2 Tomocerus minor
CACGAACATAATAGTGCTTCGCATTGATTGCTGAATGCAAATTACTATTAGCAGATTATATCACTTCTGTCATAATCATACCAATGCATTGTAATGAAAACTTTGATGTAAATTGGTAAATGAAAGGCTAATTAATATGACATATAGTCAAAAGAGAGTCATAGTAGATAATATTATACGATCATAATGAACGTGATGAGATATTTTATTATAGGATCGAAAACATATAATTATTCGCTGAAGAGAGATCAATAATCAAAAACAATTTTATTTTGTATTCCATACTATTGACCGAGTCATGCTGACATTTAACAAATCAATTACTTAACCCTGAACTCGATTTAGGATATTATGCTAAGCACAATACAATTACACATTTATAAATGCACAATAATAAATACGTGACACAAAATATAATATGATGTTATGATGAGGAATTGTGGAATACTATCAAAGTAGTTTATATGAATGACGAAACACCAGGCTATCAGTTGTCAAATGGCTGATAAATGTGTCAATCAATACGATGTTACAATATATGCTCAAAAGAATATACTTAGTCAAAGCCTTCAGCTCAATTACAGATAATGCATTGACATGTTGTAGATTTTAAGAGAATATCATTATATCACACTTCCTAATTCAAGCATTGTTATGCAAATTAAGGATTTCTTCACATCAAAAATATTCATGTACCTAAATTAAAGTAGTTTTGTTCATCAGGTTAGAGTCTGAAGCCTTAGTAAATATTCATGCATTGTCTTCGGCTTATAATGGGATAACTTACTACTAATAATTCTTTCTAGGAAGAATAATTTTCCCTATTGAGAACGTGCAATTTGCTGACTAATACATTCAGGTACCTTAAATAAAATTTTCCTAATTCCACGAATTGAGCCGTCATCTCAGTATCATCCTACGATAAAGTATAATTATTAATCACCATCTAAAATTAAATCCAAATCTGACTGAATAATTGGGGATTGGTAGCAAAATGATTCCTAGGCCTAGATGCACGTACAGTATAGCCGAAGGATAACTGAAGATTGAAAAACAATTTTAAAAGTAGTCAGCTCATTCATTATTACCTGGTCTTACCATCATCTCTTGAGTACTAATCATAATATTTGCACATTTTTTGTTCATTATTCGTAGTTGCATGCAGGATTTTCTTGAATGTTTTGGGTTAAGCCTTTAGTTCTATCACTCCTCATTTCTTTCGTGGTTCTTAAGTAGATTTATCGTTTAGTCTCATTATTACGTCAGCTACAAGCTATTACGAGATTTTATCGCATTAAGTAAATAGCGTATGAATTACCTGGTTAGGTTATTCAAATCAACCTTGTCCAATTGCGAATACTCTGACAATGGCCATAGAAAGGGATTCTCTACGATACTATACGTGAAGAATACATGATATCATGCCAATGTTGTTATTATCGTGTTACGGCTATGCCATTTCAGTTATGAAACATCAATTTAAATTTTATTCACACGGAAATGCATCGCAAATATTTTTCCTACAGAGAAGAGAGTTACCTACATTACGTTAAACGTTATAGCGGAAAGTAACCTAGACTATTTACATATCGCTATGTTATAGCCCTGCAGTAATGTAATACGAACATAAACATTTATATATCTGTATCTTAATTAACTGGGAGATGACCTAGTGCATAAAAGTTAGAAAACCTAATCTTTCTGTTTACTGTCTTTTACTATAGCCTCTTATTTGACCAATTCTAATTCACAGGGCTTTACTTACAGAGTAACAAGCAAAACAATTGAAAATCATGAAGTGAAAATCTGCAGCTTAGTCTCCCCGTTAATCCTGTGTGGTAAATGAACAATGAAATGCATTAGAGGTGTTTTATAAACTCTTGAGACCGCTATTTCTTATTGTAGTAGAAGTATATAGCTCTGTGATAAAACCACGCATTCATTTCATCATCAGAACGAATCGTCATCGTACTAGGGAAGTTAGTACTTAATGTGCTCTTCATTTGCTTGCAATTTGTAGATAGGCGGATAAAAAATGTCAAGGCTACCTTTTTGTAAACTCCTAGCTTCTTTAACAATAAAAACATCATGATGTAGGTGGAAAATAAAGGCAAAATAAATAGTAGATATGAAAACGTAAGTATTAACTGTTTATATACTGTAAATAAAATCCTAAGATAACGCTGTCTGAGGGAAACACAAAGCTTACTTCTCCAGATAGTGATAGTAGCGATTTGAAGATTGAATATTAATTGCAAGAAATACTCTCATACTGTTTAACAGACTTTTGAACGCCTGTATTTACTTCCTCCAGTGATGTCAATAATATTTTATTTATTGTGGGAGAATTTTTTCAATAAATCTCAATGAACTGCTAAATAGAAGATATTCACCAGCAGAAATACCCAACTTATGTCTCAAGCCATCATAAACAGATTTTAGTCTTTTACTTCCATGAACCTACAATAAGACAGTCAAGTTTAAGGTGACATTGTTCGATAAAACAGCATTTACAGTTAAAATATGACATGACGCAGTCTTAACACTAGGTTAATAATTTTTAAGTAGGTACTTATTAAACCTTAAAATAAATAAACTTTGATTTCCATTAATAAATCAAAATTTTGATACACGCGTAAAATGGTAGAATACATGGTTAGTCAAAGTATGAAGAAAACTTTAAAAACACAAACCTGAAGAATGTATTCTGGGTAGAAGTACTGCATATCGCTGAGCAATTAATTGCTCTGCCCGAATTACGGCTTGTTCTACATCGTTTGAAGTTATATTTACAGAAGGAGCCTTGAAGTCGATTTGTCTCTTTTGTCTCAGTGCCTCATTTGAATCGTCACTACCGATTAAGTAACTTATAGTTTTATCATTTTGTACACTAGAGGATGAAACCCCCTTCCGCAGTCTCCAAACAGGATCATAAATATCTTGATCATCTGATATAGACAATTTTGAAAAAGTGTAAGTGGTAGCCATCCAAGTACAAAGCCATAGTAAAACGGAGAAGTAGTTCCATCTATTAAAAACGAAAAACAATCAAGTTAATTTATGTACCAGTAAAATATTATGAGTATAAATTTTAACAATTATAAAATCAGTGATAATTTTTGTATATCCCCTTAGTGTTGCAGACATATCCCAAAAGTAATAATAGCAAATTTTGATCTACAGGGAGTCTACCTGGGTGTCTATAATGTGTTTTTTATTGTCAGTAATAAAACAGCTTCGCATAGCAATATAAAAACAAATTCTATTTTTTTTAATTGTTTGACGAAATTTAAAATATTTAGTTTCCAAGCAGTCTATAAAAGCATTTTCTAAGAAGAAAAATGCCCCGAAACTATTTATCCGTTTTACACGAAAAGTGTAAGTAGGTACTTAATAAAAGCAGAGACACATTACTCTAACGAAATTATAATTTTAGCATGATGCATCATGACAAAATTCAATATATGACTTTGAAGGCGGAATCACACGCATAGCTGATGTAAATGATTACTGTGACCTTTTCAGCCCTGTAATTTAGTATTCAAATGCACAATGGTAATTCACCTGTCATCAATACAAAAATAACATTGTGCAAGTTAGAAAGGGAATGAATGACAGAATAAAGTAAAACAATTACATTGCTGATTTACTCGCTGCAAATATAAAGCAGACAATTGGCGATTATTGTCTAGCTCTTCTTCTTGTACTACTAAAATATTTAACGCTGTGTCATTGCAGCAGTAAATAATAATTTGCAATGGAAAACAGTCATATTATTTTTAGGGTGCAATTGCTACTGCTATGTACTTCTTTGGTCAAGTGCGACGTAGGGCCTACTGAATTTAAAATTTTGGGGATTCAGTTTTCTGGGGGAAAAAGAAGGTAAATTATAAGACATGGTTTAGAGTAAACTGACAGGATATGCATTTCACTGGATCTCTTAAATATTAGCTTTGTAGCTTTATTTTCCTATGCACTTCATGTCCATAATTTTTGTCAGGGAATTGCTAGTTGACTATTAGCACCTTGGGACATAGACCGAGCAGTAACATATCTCAAAGGGGAAGGGTAGGTAAGTCTTCCAAAAAAATTGGTCCCAACTTTTAGAGGGCAAAGTTTACAAGTAAGTACACCCCAAACTTTGTTGAGGATTTTTAACGGTTAAATACTTGCTCACCATTGATACCCCAGACCCGTAACAATGGCTTTGTATGCCGTGGTTGCCATATTATGCAAACAATTGTAATTTCATTGTCATATTGTCATCTTCAAATTAATTTTAGTGTACTTCAAATTAGATCACTAGACCACCATCAAAGAGAGGTCATGGTCCTTCGTAAGAGAGTAAATGTACATGAGAGCAAATAAATAGAAGAGGTAAGCAATTGTTGCATAATCCTATTCACAGAGTACACTTGTAATAGGCATAGCGTTCTATTGTCCTGTCACTCTGTCACATCACTGTGGGTAATACCCAGTCGTTTTCTTATTTCTTTTTGGGATGCGTCAGTATAATTTGTCTAATATATTAATTGGCATAAATATAAGGTATTATCTTTCATTATATCCTCTATACATGTAGCAAGGTGTGAGATAATGCATGTCACCCACTGAATTCTCACCAGTCTGAATTTACACCTGGGTGGCTGAAATGGGTAGTTATTTTGACTTTCGACCAACCGAAATCGGTCCAAAAACACAGCTCAATATATTGGGTTCCTACATTTTTCTCTCTAAGAAATTAATCATTTAAATGTAAATGATATTAGCCTTCCTCAGACTTTATAGCGAAACTGCCATGGCAAATTAAACCAAATCCCCCAAATCAAAAATTTAAGGAGTGTCACACACAGTATTTGGCCAGAAATTTTGCAAGTTGTATTTGTTAATAATAACTATATCAAACGTGTCTACTTTCAAAGAAGATTTTTAATTCTACACGCATGCTTTGAATTGTGTCCTTTTTCGAAATCCATTTTTCTTGTTACCTAGTAGGAACATGAATGGAGTGACGAGTAGGAGCTTCCCATGCATGCTTACAAATTCCCAATACTCTAATCAAGAAATAAGGCAACTTTAACGGTAGTAATTAATTTGCAAGCACACGCATTAAGTTCAAGGTATTATTTACTGTGCTCATTAATCGTATTGTTATATGTAATAAGATTACAGCTGTATGTAAGAACAAAATTAAACATGCTCTCTTTATCCGCTCATCGTTTTTGCATTTGCTATGCAGCATGAACATTGTGCATACCTTAGGAACGACGTCTGATTAATCCGAAGATAGTCACAACTACTTTATCATTTAGGATATTGACAATGTTTATGTATGTAGCATATTCTGTTTTTTTCTGATGGTGAGAAAAATAATTACATAAGCAAGGATAATTGCCCAGAGTGCTTCCCTAAATAAAATATTATGAGACGGTCACTGCATTAGGAAGGAACTGAAAAATTTCCCTTTCAAGATTGCCTCAGTTGCCTTTAAATGAATTTTTAAAACTGCGAATTGGAGAAACAAATTAAAAAAGTGAACTCCATTTGCAATTCACAATTGATATTCAACGCTAACACCCATTTTTAGTGACCGTGTAGAGACAGTCACTTACTTAATAATAATAATATGGTACAACGAGAAAGGAAGTCCCAGTCCCAGTAAGTAATAATGAGGATTAGGTCTCTATGAAAAGCATCTAGGTGGTTCTAAATTAAAGTAAAATAATTGTCATAAACGAAACGCAGCTCAATTATAAAACACTACCAATTAAAGAGCCGTTAAAATAAATGAAATAACCCTTTAGAGATTTTTCAGTCTTTAAAATCAAATATTTGTCTTTATAATTTTATCTTACATTTTCATAAACAGGTAAATTCTCAAAAAATTTAAACACGTATCCTTAAATTTTATTACATTAAATGTGTTCAAGGGGTAGTTGTATTTGAGCTATGAAATTTTAACTAGCAATAAACAAACGCTTAAAGATTTAAAAAATGTAACTTACTGGTTGATTCATTTAAATTTAATTGCAAATCATATAAAGTCATTATGAAAGAGTAATGCGGCAATGATATTACTGCTATTGTAAACAATGCATGACTGAGAATATTCATTTGTTGTGATGCTACACTGTGCTCGGTGACAAAATGTCTACTTCTGCAACAAATTACTTATATTGATTTATTGCAATATATTTCAATTATTATACCATTCTGGGTTTACTTACCATATTTCAAAGTTCGATTTCCTCTTTTGTACTACATTTGTACCCAGTATCTTGGTAGATGCATGCATTTTATTTATTTACATTTCTATGACAAAGAACATTTTAATTATTATGAAGATCTCATAAAGACAGCAATTATAAAAAGTCTCACAACTTTTCTAACCAATTTTAAGTCATTTTTACAACTGCGAACTGCACATTTTTATCAACTTCAGTACCTACGTATAACTGTACGACTTAAATACAACATGCCCTTGTAAACACAGATAAACGTGAAAATTAACTGTGTTTAATGTTTTTGAAGACATGGCCATACAATTTGGAAATGATTTTAATAGGTGAAATGGGTATTAACACAGAATGCTTAGCAGGCATGTGAAAGATACGCAGCTAATTGCTGCTAATATTTTGGTAGTTAGAGGTCAGTGAAAATAGGCTGCTGAAAAAGCATTGATAATTACAATTCGAAGATTGACTACGCACATAAAATAGCGAAAGAAAAAATAGAATGGCATTTATGACTTGCTAGGCATTGTTGCTGGCTTTTAACTGCTGATAGAAAAGTACAACGGATACCGTTATCTGCCAGGAGGATTTGATGAGGAGGTAGATTTTGCTGGGTGTAGTGGAGGCTAACAATGCCTTTTATTGTTTCCTACCTAGTAATAAACAAGGAGAGTAACATGAAATGCATAGAAACCCAGTCACCTACTTAGTCAGGTCAGACAAGCAAAACCTACACATGGCAGAGTAACACCCACCGAAAGTGCATAATTCTAGCTTAGTAGCATCTCTCATACACAAACAACTCTCACTTTCGAAAAAACACTATAACAATTAAAATAGCGTGCATAACAGTTATTGTGAGGAATAGTAGAATGTAACAATAACTACCAACCTCTACTTACAAGCTCCCAGAAAAGAAAAAGATGAATTGCTAAATGTCATTTGCGAAGAGATGCATGGAGTTGAGCGGAGGTATACGTAATGCTATTGCATTGTTGTGACCATCACAAGAGAATAAAATAAACAGACCAGCATCATCGCCAATGAGCTAAAAATGGGCAAGTCATAGTTAAGCGTTGTACCTGAACTGTACCTAAATAATTACAGATACGTACATCTTTAGGCTGTAATATGCAAATAAAGAGATGAGCCTAGGACATTTGGACAATGAGATAATGGGAATTCCTCTTGAAACTCTACCTGACCGGGGTACGTAAATATATTACCGTTTCACTCTTCTTTTTATGTGTGGGTTAGTCGTTAGTAAAATGGAATTAGATAGGTTCTTGTTGAGTGTCACTCTGTGCAACAGCTTTTTAAGCATTCAGTGAACGTTGGGTTACGTAATCAACTTTTAACCTTTATTTCTACATTTGCACCCGCAATTAATAGCACTTACTGACTATACATCTATTCCATCGGAGGACATCCTCTCTTTCTTCGAACCTACCTGTCAAAATTAGCTAAAACAAATAGGCGAACAAAATCATGGTTAGCTTTGCATTGCGATCACTTTCTTGTACTACTGACCATTTCGTAAAGAATTATAACACCAGACGACCTTAGTTTCTGGTTGGAAAGTCCATCGCTTCACTAAGCTGTATATATCTCGAATGTCAAAGTTTTGTTTTGCGTGATTTAAGAACTCATGCTGGCTAAATGTCATATTGCACCTCCTTTAGAATGATTAGAGGTCCTGAATTAACTACATTCGTTTATTGCTTCTCAAACCAATTTCATCAACTATCAATGCACTTTTCAATTTACTATTCCTTGGCAATAATTTACTGTCTTAATTAGTGGCGTGTTTAAAAATAGTATTGACGATTTCCTGACGAATTTATGAGATTAACATTGAAATGTTCAACCTTAAAATATTCGCTAACAATAAGACATGCATATATGCATGCAACTTTAGAACTGATTGAGCAATATTATTATTAATATCCTTCTGTTTGCTACCCTTGGTTCATTACGTCGATATTGATATGTAGATTCCCTGAATATAATAATTTTAACTGTATTTATTGCATATTTATTATGTCCGATTTAGATTTCTTAGATTTTATTCACATTAATTTTTATTCACATTAATTTTTACTCAAACTTCAGTATATTCACTACACATTGACATAATTAATTAATTACAGTAATCATATCTCTGTGTGGGTAGTCTAAAATTGCTTTGACACTATAAACCATTCTAAAGACACTTTTCCCACTTATAAGGATGTACATACTAATATCGCTGTCATGTCAATATAAATGGAAACATTACCTTGTACGGACTGTGCAGGGAATTTACTTACAATACGTATTGAGTTCATGGCTATTTTAGTTTACAATTAATTTATTGATGGAGACGGTTAACTTCTTCTGTTTGAAGCCATTGTGTCATTTCATATATTTTATATCTTTGCTGTTGATAATTCATTTATATTTATTACAATGTGAACAAAGAGTATGAACGAGATGCTTATATAGATAAAGGTTTACCCATCATTCAGCAAGAGTGACCAGAGTTGCTGCAATACCTTCACACAATCTGTCAATCTATAAGGCTAGCTGTCACTGCTATAAATTATACGTACACTTTATCAAATCTAACAACTTTTGATTGTCCATTTTCCCTCTTACACATGGTTTTTTATGTCACGACAGTACTTTTCCATAACTTACAGATGTACCTCATCATTTTCTTGTCAGCAAAAAATCAATAAAATTTGTAAATTTATTTTTAGCTCACGAAAAGCTGCATCCTATCTAGATACCCTAGTAACATAATCTCATCTGCACGAATAAAGTTCTACAATGTCATGCAATGACTTCAATGCATTACCCTATTATCCAGCAATATATATTTTTTGTGAACTATCATGATACCCAAAGGCTGTCATTTATTAATTTACATAGAATCCTAATTTATACTTAGCTAAGAGTACAAATAAATAAACATTTACCTATCATGCATCATCTCATAAGAATCATTTTACATTTTCAAGCTTGTGTGGTTTTTTTCATCATTATTTTTAGTAATGACTAATGACTATTATAACTAATGAATTACAATTACAGGAATAAGAAACTGTCAAATGACTCACTGAGGAAAATTTTAAGATGCCAAGAATATAAAAATGGAAGCCAATCATTTATTACTTAAAACAAATTGTTAGAATGAGTATTTCAGAATTACAAATATACAGTTTTAGCCGGGAATAGATAATTTATGCAAATTGATTAAAGTTGCTTAAAAATTTGGATACAGAGGCTTAAAATTATACGGTCAATCGACGTGCTTCGAACTCAAAAGCTTGTAAGACAGCTAACCCGAGTAAGATTATATTTAAAACCTGATTGGACTGAATTTGACGCATATAAAAACTATTTTAGAAGTTTAGATTTTTCTGTTATTACTTATTTTTGCTAGCAAGCTAAGCAAGAATCTTGTATGGCACGAGTTTTTGGAAACTTTATACTCAGTTTCAAATTTAAAAATCTACTACAATGAAGAATTGGAATTGCCTAAATGGTTTTTCGAAAAAGAATGCTTTGTTAAACAATGATCTACCAATTGGGAGGTTTTAGAAATGGTACTCGGCTCCTCCAATATCATATTTGAACTAAATCATTTTGAAACCCCATCTGTTTATTTCTAGTAATGTATTCCTTTATTTAAATTCCTTTCCTTTCAAAAATGAAAGACTCCTCTACAGCCGAGAGAATTACTAGCAAGGTATTAATTCTCGATCATCTCATATAATGCTTCATTATTAAATATAAACGTATCTCCATGTAGAGTATGACTGTTCAGTCCTTTTAATAATGTAGGTAATAATAAAATAATATTATTAACTCTGTATGCCTCTAATAGCCATTATACTCAGCAGCAAATGTTCGTTCGATTAATTTGACGTACCTAGTCCGGACGTGAATAAAAGACAGCAAATTCTCTTATTGTTTACCCATGTAGAAAACAGGAGGGAAACAATGAGAAATAAATACTTGAGTGTCTGTCATTTTAGCATATAGATTATAAAAGGGTTTAGATTGCTGTGTCGTAAGCTATTGATGTTTGTATATAGCAAGGTTGGTTTATGCTGCAGTACATATAAAAGCGTATGTAAAAGCAGCTTTGTGTATAACAAAACCGACTAATTGTTATCAGTATCAATGCTTATTAGTATTCACATGTTAATAATATCACATACGCCGATACGCCCATTTAAAAAGTCATTCTTGTGTTGCATTATGCATTTAAAATGTCTTGACATGACTTATTTAATGCTTAGAGCCGCCGCAAGAAAGTTTGTCATAACCAAATGAACAATCAGCCGCTTATAGGAAGCTACTGATAGTATATAAGCTCTAGTTGAAATTTTAGGTTTCAGATTACTATATTCTAAATTAAAATTAAACTATCCGTACTCTTTAACTCTTTATAGTAGTGTATTCTTCCGTAGTAAGATATTTATATTATATGGCAACAAAATGTAATTTAAGCTTGCTGCATAGTCATCTACAAATAATCTGAATCCGAGTAGATTGTCAAAAGATATTCGAAAATCCAAAAAAAACCTTCGCAAGTCAAGATGGTCTTCAAATTGATAAGAACTATCTGTAGTTCAAAGTCCAATTCTAGTTGTATAAATATATTAAAAATTTGCAAAAGTTTTATGGCATCACCTAACAAAATGAAACTACCATTTATTTAAACGGTCAAAATTTAAAAACGTGATTGTCAGTTTGTTCGCATGTTTGAAATGCGATGTTTTACAGATAAGGTATTCGTTAGGTGATGACAGTGATGATATTTTAGCTTGTGAACAAGTGCAGCATTAATAATGCAGATCCAACAAGAAGATATCTTAAACGTGTAGTAAGACCAGCTACAAAGGTACGAAAACATGAACAGATAGTAAGAAAGGCAACGCAACCTTGTTCGTACTGAACGACCATGCAAATAAAAGTGCAAGTTTTAAAAGTGCATTGTAGTTGAAATTCCCTTTTTCCGACATCCGTAGAGTGGTACTGCACAAATACCTCATCTTCTTTTCGCATTTTAATCTAGTATTACATTCACCAACTCGATAGAGACATGATGAATGGGTAGCAAAATCAATTTCACACCACAAATTAGAGTAATCACAGCCTTCGCTGATCTCGTTAAGTGTATATATACGTGAAGAACATATGAAGTGATATAGCTAAAGCTACTGCAAATATTTTTTCTCAGAGGGAACACAAGTGTGCATGTAGTTATCTGGCAGTAATATTGATAGATACTTGTAGCATGAATAGCCAGGCAGATGAGATAATCAGTCGGATACTGATGTGAGTCATAAGCTTACTATATCCCTATGTCTGCTAAAGGAAACAAGTTTCCAACCATAAAGAATGCCTTTTGCTTTCGGGGTGTACATGCAATCAACATATGAGGTTTCTGACTTAATCTACAGGAGTTTGAACTTTTCTGGAAGATCAAATCTGAAATTAAGAGTGCAGAATTGTTGGCAGTTGTTAAGAAGTCACGATCACAGAGTAAAAATACAAAAGGGAAACAAATTACGCATTCTACACTTTGATGTGTATTGCATGGAGGAAGTGCAGATTCTACCTAATTTGAACCCATCTTCAATTCTATATACACAGATAACAAATACAAATCTAGTTTCACTCATACTCATGAGTGATAGCACTGGAACTATTCTGGGGTTGCTGCACAAGAGAATGTAAAGAGGTCAATTACACACTCTTCTATACGATATTTGAACGCTGTAAAAAATTGCAGTAGCAACAATAATTTCAATCGGCTAAACCCTATGATTTTATTTTGATGGAATTTCCCTAAATGAAAATTTCTCGGAATACGTATCCAAGAAATACTAAGAATGAACTTACATCATTATAATCATTGCATGGGTTGGCAATTGAGGAGAATAAGCCTTTTAGGGACACTTTTCTTTGTTCATAGGATGCTTTCCCTCGTATAGCAAAACCGATTACATGGGTACATGAGCACTTTTGTAGAGAAAGATGGAAATTTTTATTGAAAAAATAAATAATTTGAAAGCAATATGCGCAGGAAATTATTTAGTATCGAAATATTTACATGAAACCAAAAATATTTTCGAAATGACCATTTTTGCCGACAAGAAATGCGTGTAGTACAGTTGCTTTTACAAAATATTTTGTATCTCTGCTGTATTTTGTCACTATGCGAAATCTCATAAGAAAAATCGTCTAATTTAGAAATGAGAATACATATTGAAATGATAATAATAAATAACGGAACAGATTTTTTTTTGTATTTTTTAAGTGTTACATAACAGGCAAAGTTATTTCATTTCCAAAGCGTAAACAGAAATTGAAAGTTGAATCAGTAAAAAGGTAGGGGGCTAAATAACGTTTGTAGGTTGCAATGCATGACATGAATAACAAGTACAGTACATGTATGCACATTTAGCGTACATGGAAAAGCAGATTTACATAATGCATAGCTAATGGATGACAAGTTTTTCCTAGCTTCTCACTGCATGGTGGTTTTAATTTATGCAATGCAAAACTTGTCATTGTGTCAGCTAGCTGGAATTGGAGCTAGAAGACTTAAAAGGACGTAACCGGTTCAACTGCTGGAACTGGACTTGGAATCTTCATTAACTCATCAAGTTCCAGTATTTGTGTGGGTACATAACCACTCTCTTTATTATTATTTATCTCGTCGTTGTCAGATAATTTTTTTTGATGTCCATATACAACAGTTGGAAATGGAATCTCTCGGTATACAGAAAATGCACATAGACAATGCACTAACGATACATGCCGCATAAAACTGAGGAAATGAGCCTGCATCAACAAATTACAAGCTTCACAAAACGTGATGGTAGTGGCCAACTTATGCAATGCAATGTTTATATTCTGCTAATTCAAAAGAAAATAGAATTTAACCAGTAAATGTTATAAATTCGAGTTTAAACCGTAATGTATCAAATTTTAACCATGGATGCATGGCACATGAAATCAAAAAATAGAATCACTTTCCGCCGAAGTCAAATGAACTTTTAAGACGGTGTAAGGAATGTTTTTTTCAAATGTCAGAGATGCAATTCTATGTGAGACAGAGTAGTAACAAAAATTTCATTTCAGAAATGTATCTATGTATTGATGTATTTAAAGATGAAATGGATTAAGCTTACCGTTTCATGATGCCCAATTCAGGTCCAAACAATTGGGTCCTTCAATTTGAATGGCAGGAACACCGTGGAGTTTTCTTTTTCAGATAGGATTAGCACGGACGGAAGAAAACATAAATTGCACTTTAATGCACATTGACTGATAAAATATGTATCAGATATCTAATGTTTTTAAATCTGAATGAAATGAA
>JAAAYG020044255.1:0-11196 GCA_009936455.2 Tomocerus minor
GAGCTGGTCCATTGTATTCCTTATCTCGAACTCCAAGTCAAACAATAGGCCAATTAGGCTATTGTCCTAGGTTAGTTGAGGAGACTAATACGCTATTCTAATTTTGTTAGGATGGATTCAGTCACCCAACATTCTTGAATGGGCATTCCCACTCTCCCTCCCCTTCTCACTCACATTTTGTCTTTGTTTTAATAGTGAGGATGTAAGTGAGAGTGAGAGTTTTTCAAATTTTTTAAATTAATGATATTGGGGAGCAACAATATGACAAGCAGAATCGATATCTACTTATATAGGTATACAGAAATTAAGAAATTTTCAATTAGGTTTTACTCGGGCTTTTATATTTACAAAATATTTAATTTCAAATTCTATATTATATCTTATATCCTGAAATACAAGACTAGTATTATTGCTCTCAAGCTAAAGACTTTCATCTTCCATTTTATGGCCACGACCATTGTAAAAAGCATTTTGATGTCTTAGACCAAAGTATTCATGAAGGCACCCTTTATTTCTGCCAAATTGTATGTGACTCATCAAGTCATCGAAGACCATTCAATGCGCTAAATAAAAACATTATCGCTTTTACGAATTTATGCAGCAATAGAAATAGAAATATATATAATAGCGATTTACGTTTTATACTCTTGGATAACAAAGCACAATTAAATAATGAATACACATTTTAGACTTAAAATTAAATGACAATATTTCATTGAGTGAATTTTCATATTAATGTATAAGGATAAGTCTGCCATGTCCCTCGAACTGAAATGATGTTACACCTGTTATATCCAACAATTATAACCAAGCAGTTAAACAGATAACTATCTTAGTTTTCAATACTATTAAGTCAATGATAGCGACAATGCGTTCATTAATTTCTTCTAAAAACTTGAGTTTTTTATGTGCTAATAATGATTTCAAATTAATTGTGAAAATGAGTTTAGATTTTAAGATGTGTATTGTGTGTATGAAATAAATTGTCTATGTGTAATACTCAATGGGCAAAATGAAAAAGCCTAAGAAAAAGCCTAAACTATTCAACAAAGAAGAAACGGAATGTTTGCAGGTTGCATGTTTTATTTGAAGCACAACACCATCCTCTTTGGGAGAACGGACTAAGCTCCGTTCTCCTTTCCTCATTCTCAGTAAAGTACAAAGATGGGGAAGGATGCATCTTTGTTGAAGTCGCGTAGCAGAAATGTAAAGCTTGTAGTCCCAAATTCCCGAAGTTCTTACTCTTTTTTTGTTGAACAGTAAAATAAACAACACAGATTTTTTTCATGAATTGAGGCAAAAAATTAAATGAAAATAATGTAATTAATATTTCTTTTTTGTAGCAAATAAAAACGACACTTTAAACACATTTACTCACAGCAAATTATTCAGTATTGCATATTATAGCAGATGTGCTGATTTTCGTGACTTCTAATATTTACTGGAACGATGCACTGAGAAATTCACAAAATTCTGAAGTGTTGAATGAAAAAGTTTTATTAAAAGGATACATAAGACTTTCATAATAATAAAAGATAGAGTTGGGAATAGGGAATCAGCTGACAGTAGGAGTTTATTCATGAAAAGTCATGCTGACAATGATGGCATTTCCTCATTTACATAATAATTAACTTTTCATTAACCCCTGAACAACCTTAGAGGACCAAGTTGAATATTATCCATGAAACCAAAGGAAACCACAACAGGGATGGTTGACTGAAATGGATAGTCTCATAATAATATATTAGTACATGAAGCCCGTTACAAAGTTGCAACTTTGTTTTAGAGCAGCTACATGGCATGCGTTTCACAAAAGCTCAACTTTATACGTTACGCTATTTTCCATAAAGTTTGCTCAACTAATGAAATTTAAAGGTTTTGGAATGAAAGGAGCATAATGTTAAGTAAGGCAAAGGGAGCTATGCAGATATATAGATTTAGAAACTGATATTTCCAGCGTGGAACTCACCTAGCACCGTTCGGCCTTGCATTCATGTAATTAAAGGCTAAGAAGTACGTAGAAGGTAGAAACGTGATTCTATATGGGAACAAGGTAGCGAGCATCTCGAGAAATTGCACGAGAATAGTTTGCACTTTATCCGTTTAGCCAAATCCTAAGTTCTACCTGAGAATCTTACTTTACTGTTTGCGTATATCTTTAATGTTGTCAGATAGCATTATTAATTCAATTTGTCTAGCTACCTGCCTTCGTTCTATAAACTTCTGACTCGACTCTTGCAGCAGCGCATTAGACAAACTTTGAAATTATTCTGGAATTGCTTACAGTAAATTGATTACTTATTCCGAGACTCTTTCCCACAAAAAATTATAATTTACGACTTTACGAGCCCATGAACGAAGTTTGTAGTTTTACTCAAATTAGATTTTTTTTTAACCTCATTTAATTGGGAAATGCTAAAACTTGAAAGCACATAATTAAAATTTAGTCCAAGTTTTAATTTTTACTTCATAAATAAAATAGATTAAACTTGTTTATTGAACAGTTTTATTTTAAAAAAAAAGTTTAATATGCACATATTATTTGTTTACTATTTGTTTTCAATGTTGTAGTTTTGTTAGGAAAAGCTCAGGATTTATTTTATTGGAGTCCATTAAGGAGGAAGTCTTTTGTGTTCTGCATGGTAATGGAATAAACTGAGTCCAGTTTGAAATTGGACATGAATCATGAATGACAAACTAATGGAAGTTTGAGAATCAAATGTAATTCTCGTTTTGTCTGTTATTTTCTAATGTGAGTGCTTCTAAATCCACTTTCTGCCATTGTTTGCCTCTCGTCCCAGCATATTGAATTAAAGTTGTTGGATGTGCCAAGAAAGAAGAGGAGGAAGGAAGTGCAGCCAAGAAAATGAAAAGGAAAAGAAAGAAAAAGGCAGTACATAAGATTGCATAACTAACTCAGTCGTTAGTTCTGCTTTCTCCAATGTATGTACATACTACGTCTCGTTTAAGTAGCAAAGTGTTGGGGAATGGAAAAGGTCCAGAGCATATTTGACTTCTTGGAAGAAGATGACTTCTCCTTTCTACATACTGACTAATGCACTAACTTACATTTATTGTATTCTCTCAGAAATGCTACTTGTGAGTGTGTACAAAATGAGAATGAATAACAGAGAGCTCTTCAGGAATGCTGCTTTTCAGCATCCCACCACTAGCAGCCAGTAGGTCAGAAAGACCATTATGCAATGCTGGTTCACATTGCCTTTGCGAGTTTACAATTAAAATAAACCGGAATAATCTTCTCCGACATAGAAATGAATGGGGTGTCTCTAGCAGTTGGATCTTGAAACTGCAGTAGATTTTCTGATTTTGTTCATCTGGGCGGATGATATCATATGGTGATATTAATGTACTTATGTGGCCATGCTAAAAACACTAACGTACAAAAGTCATTCATAAGTGGCGTAACTTTCACCACCACTCATTTCAATACGCATCTTCCTTGCAGAAATCTGCACAAGGAATCTATTTTCATGCACAATTTATATTTAGTACTGTATAAACAGTAAATTTTAGTTATTTTAGACAAAGTACTTCCTCCCGTGCGCGAAATTGAATAAATAACTACAAAACAAATATTTGAAAAATGAAATTTTGATACTTAATCTGTTTCAAATACAAATGTGAACAATAATCCTACCAAAAATTCCGAATATTTTCATGTTTTCTGAATTTTCCCCATTTGTCCCTACTGGGAATTAATACAAGTAGTGGGAAAAATATTACATGGACTTTCGTGGACCTGAGCTATCTGCAACTTAATGGGTAAGATAATATTCATTTTCTTGCCAAATATAATAATAGCCTGAAACTTAATCAGACTTAAAATATGTTTTAACGATGCACTCACAGATAAAAGGCTATAATAGGAAAGACCATAATTTGAGTATAAAAATACTAATATTTCTAGCTTACACATTATTTTCTGCTCCAAGAAAACTATTCGAACTCATTGTAAAATTGTAGAAAATGTCCAGGTGAAAGTGAGGAATAGTTTGCTAAACTACAAAAACTCACCATTTTTCATTTATATCCAGTTATGTTTTAGAATTATGGTTAGAAGAAAACAGTGAAAAAAAACATGCTTTTCAGAACTGTTTGCTGTAAAATTTTTGGGAATAATGCAGGAGATTATGTTTGTGAAGTGTGGCATATTGTGCTTAAAATTGAAAAGTCCGATATCATATATCATACAATATACTCAGATTTTTATTTAAAATTCTTGTTTTTGTTACAGTAAAACAGTCTTAAAAATCTAAACTGTTGAATTTTGCTTTGTAAAATAGTTTTGAGAAATGTGGGGAATAGTTTTGTTGCCCTTGAAGGAGAGGGAGGGAGAGGTGATATGTACGCCTCGGTTAGTCGATGTCTGTTGGCATAGGCAGTGCAGCAGTGTAGTTTGTAATGATGTAGTCCTTCATTGTATGTAGGTAGGAGTCATAGGGAGGTTTCGTATTCATTCGGATGTGAAGAAGTCTGCAGCTGAGCAGGGCAACTCTTGCCACTGCGGTGAAAGACTGTCGCGTGCTTGCAAAAAACAGGAATCGATAACTTTGTGTTACATATACGTTTGTACTGACTTGTTCTACTACACTACTTCCTTAACTTTGGAAGCAAAAGGCAAAGGAGGCTGAAGAACGAGTGAGCGAGTGAGCGAGCGAGCAAGGAAAAGGGAGTGAGGAAAAGTAAAACTGAGGCAAACGCCGATGGAAAAGGGAGCTGTGAGCTAAAGGAAGGGAGAACTGAGAGAGAAGTGAACATTAGCCAAGCATGGCATACAAATTCGACTGGCAAAGGATCCAGGCCATGTCATAGGCAGGAGATCAAGTGAACTGAAAGCAGCCCAACCAACCAACACCAACTACACAACTAACACAACCAAAACAACAGTTAATATTATATTCTTGGATTGTTATAGTTCAGTTCCTGTAAAATCACCCCGCTCTCAAATAATCCAACAACACACTAAGAAATATTAACGTCCAATGGACTCTGTTCCTTTGTCGACACTCTCCAACTACTCCTAGGTAAGACTATCGAACAGAAAACAACTTTCACCACAAGTTTTTCTGCATGGAATAGCCATAGACAATAATATAATAGTACTGCATACATATACATAGGAGATTCATTTTCTATACACTCTATATTCTCTCTATCAACATATTAGTAATAACAATAACACAGAGAGCTATGCTAGCCGTCACACAAATACATACTTCAGGAAGTTCAAGAACTCTCGAAACAAATTCCGCAAAATTCGAGTGCAGTGCAGTGTGCTACGTCTACAGAGCGACGAGTAGCATCAACTGTAGCTATTTTAGCTAACGTAAGCAAAGCTAAGAGCTTATTTCAGTGTTATGCTCTCTTATCCTCTGCTACAACCCAAATCGACACACTAATACTCCTAGGAGAAGATTGAGTGGAAAAAAGGTTATCCTAATCCATATATTTTAGGGATTACTCCTTACTCCCTATATACACACTATATATAGATTATTCTATTTATTAAAACTTTCTCTCTATCATATAGACCAGTATAATTTCTAGAAAATACTACTTACTCATTCACAAATCATACAAGAACATCCCACTATATATCCCTTATAAATAGTGCTACACACACACACACAGACACACACACAAACATATCAGTCTAATACCCAATGCAAAACTTCAACCTGCAACCTGCCTAAATAGAAAACGAAAAGAGAGAGAGAGAGGAGGAGGAAAAGAAAGTCCTATGAATAGACATCACTCGTTCTAGATTAGATTTCCCCATCCAATATTTACATGAGCCTACACGACGGAAAAACCGATATCTGGAAAAAAAAACATTTAGTTTTAGGGCTAAGCTTTTAGCACTCTGCTGCTCTACTCTCTCTCTCTCTCTCTCTCTGTCCCGTATTACTACTACTGCCCTATGTCTGTACATAAAATAGAAGTACCTGTAATATAGTACATAGCGATATTTAAGTGCAAACATATTAACCATATTTTTCCGACTCTTCTCTCCTTCCATTAGAGAGTGCAAAGCATGAGAGACAAGAACTCACTCACTGCATTCTATCAGAATTTGCGCAACGTCCCGTAACTTTAGACAGGTTAACACACCAAAAGTTATGTGCCCACAATTTTAGCATACATTTTACATTGCGTTCTTCCAGCGTTAATCTAGATAGGAAATTCCTTTTCCTTACATGTCTCATACTATACGCTATAGAAAACACAATTACACAGTGATACATAATACATATTGTGATTTCTCTGCACCCTACATATAAATGGGCTACCAAAATTGTGACTCGACAATTTCTATTCATTCCACCACGCAATAATAATGCCCATTTGTTTAGAAACAGAAGTAATACTATATATATATATACATATATATATATATATAACAGCAAATTCAGTGTATAGATTTATTAATTCAATATTAGTATTAGTGTGTATAGAGAAAATAGTTTGTTAACTTTCATTGGGGTGTCTTTGAGTTTTTGCCCGTGAAAAACAATGTGCTGATGAAGTTTGTTTTGTGCCCAGTGCAATTATGTAGAAAGCTATGGAGGGATTATTACTGAATATTTTACGTATAAGTGTTATAAGAAATTCATGAGACATGATTGCTGTATATGTATAGGATCTATAGAGCAGAAAACATATAAAGTGTAATGATGGTGGAAATAGTGGACTGGTGAAATAAAGTTGAGCAGAGTAAAATAACGCTAGTTATTAAGTGTGACTTAAATGTATTCCAATCAATGTTAGGACAGAAGGGAGAGGCAAGCCAGCGCAGTGGGCACACCCGGGCATTAGATGACAAAAATTCAAACCACTGCCTACATTAGTTTAGAGACTATGGTTCCAACAGGGAAAAGCGGGGAACAATAGCACAAAAGGTTTTTGTCCTCTCAGTCACTCGAGTCCTCCGGACAAGACTTTCCCTTCCTGCCACATTTTTCCATAAAGACATTTATTCCTTGCCAAACACATACGCTCACTATTCAGAGGCAATCAGGCGAGCTAAAGAAAAAGTGAGAGCCCAAGGGAAAACAGCCTTTTACTTTCACAAAGAATTGACAAACACTCGGATTCAATTCTCCTTTGAGAAAAAGGAAATTTTAGGTAAATCTTGACAGGAAAAGAGCTAAATAATGCTCTTATATTTATTTCGGTAATGTGCGAGTGCATTAAGTACTGCATTGTCAATCAGGGACACACAGCTGACGTCTTCTGTCTTCTGTGCATTCCTTTTACCTTTGGGAACACAGAAAACCTTTCACAACATCAACCATACAATTTACAATAGCATCATTCACTCTCCAATGGAGTCAGGCAACGAGAAAAGATAGTTGACGCTAGCTAGAGCGACGGATATATTGTCAATATCCTGAAACCTCTTGTGAACCCCATCATTTTTCTATTATTATTTCCTACTCGGCACAATTCTCTACTATCTCTCCTTCAGAGCATACAAGGTGTGCCTCAAGAAAATCAGCATATACAGAATGACATTCTCAACAGTTTACATACAACTTTCTTTTTCTTACGCAAACTCCATAAAAGATTTTCACTACTACAAAAATTAAAATCTCTTAAAAAATACAACTAATAAAAAAATTAAATGTGCACGAAGTGTCTTGATTTTTCTACGTTCAACAAAGAAAATTACTTTAGTGTTGGCGAATCAAGAGACAGTTTCATGTCAACTGATAAAAATGTCATTCTGTATTGTACTTTCACCATATAGCTAGTTCCCTAGTTTTTCGTCTAAAACAGGAAATTATTTTCGACTCTATTCTCTTTGACAAGAATTTTTTATGACACTTTCACTTTCGGGCGATTTGATCTGAATTGACAGTTTGAGGTCATGAAAAGCGTGGGTAGGGATTGTAATGTTAGGGGTTATGTTCTTAGACGTGGAAAATATAGAAATCCGATATATGAATGGAGAAAGACAGGTTTCTAGTGGTGCACCCTGTAAGAAGTTATATAAAACAAAATGGTTTTAGTGTGTGTATCTGTCTGACATTGGTAGGAGAGCCTAAGTGAAAGTCAAGTTTGATTTTGGTGAAAGGTTTTTTTGAACCTACTGATTTTTATTGATTACATTTGGTTGCAGTGAGCAGATAGAGGGGTTTTAAGGAAATTTCTCATGAGTCTCCGGAGTAGAATGTAAAAACGTGTACAGAGTAAACATGAGCAGCAAGTTGACAAGTTTTGAGATTGAGTTGTCGAATCCAACGGGGGCTTACTTCGCTGGGGAAACAGTGCGGGGGAGCGTGACCATCAATATCGCTGAAGATGATACTTGCACTCCGGAGGAGGCCGAAGCTAAACGTAAGTTAACATTATGTACGTACAGACTGACAGATAAGCAAAATAAACATTTTTATTAAATTATAATATCATTATTATTATAAATGTTCGTGTTGAGTGAGTTTGAGCAATTACCTCATGGTGCTTTATCGTGTGTTCTATATCATGTTGGATTGGATTCGACGTCTACGTGGCTTATTAGGCTTTAAAGCTGTGGGTGCACTAACGGTGAAAGTTAAGGGCAAAGGCAAAACCTACTGGCACACGTCCATTGAGGAAACACGGAGAAAGTTCGGAGAGAAAGAAAAATATTTTGATGAGCCTTTGGCACTTTATAGGAAAGGTAAGAAGAAAAAAAATCTTATCATCACACCTCTCTAGTATAATAATCCCTTGTTATTACATCAGAGCTTTCTGTAGCACTACTAGTTACGACACTTAAATATATCACTATCTAGATTGTTCCATTTCCGAGTAATATCATCTGTCATGAGCTCCACAATAAAATATTGTTCGTAAAAAAGGGACTTGTTATACAAAGTTAGGCTGCAAAAGCGCATAGATCTCTCCAGTAGCTTATCCCATAAACTTTCCCACTTCCTTCAACTTTTGTTTGTTTGCTTTTCACAGAGGATTCCTCTGTTCTTTCCTTTCTCTGAGCATTTGCTGTCTAGCCTTATCTCTCCAATTCTATTGACGCTCTCCACTAGCACTACCAATCATGCATGCAGGTGAGGTGACTACTGTGAACTTAACGACTAACTTTTTATTTGCTTTCTCTTTTACTTCTTCTTCCATTTTAATCCATTCATTTATTCAACTCTCAAATAAACCCTATTCTTCACTCTGTATATATCAACACTTTTAACGATCTTTATTCTCCTTATTTCTTACTCTCGCAAATATAAATACGTTGATAGTTGATATACATGTGGAATAATAATATTTATTTTTCTCCATAAACACACATTTAAAGTCAATTTAATACAATCTAATGCAGTAGATTTTAACTTGGCCTTTTCCTAACTGTCAAATTAGATTCAATATTCAATTTGAATTTCCACTTTCTATAATCCACATTTTAAGTAAGACAATTTGTTATTTATTCAAAATCCCTGTTCACTTGTATTTGAATGTGGAAACTAAAAGTTACAACCAATTTAAACAAAACTAGATTTAATTTTAACATCAATACATATACGTAGATGTTACATATTGCATTCTTCGTATTGTTGATCTAGTTAATTTTTGTCCTAAGTATGTTTACAACTTCATCAGTTTTATTCTGTTATTTAAACTTTCTGACTCTTATAACAGAGTTTGATGCTAATGAATACGGAAGCAAAAGTCGTTTTATTTGCGTATTACATTTCCATTTGTAGTGTAGCTAGTAAATAATTACTCTCTTGATAGAGTGTTAATGTAAACTGTATTTAGCTTATGATTTAGCTATAGAGGAAATATAAAGAGATATAAATAGATGCAGCTGCTCTATGCGATGCGATGTGGCTAGAAATTTGATTAAATGTAGTGGCATTCCAACATGGCACATCAATTATTAGACTAAATGCCCACTCGCCTCCTAGAGTACAGAATAACATGGAATGGCTTCATCCCAGGTTGGGAGCATTTATCATATTGCACAAAAGTAAAAGCTCTATGCTTAATTAGATCAGGTAATATAGGTAGCTAAGACAGTCTGCATTAATTGAGAGCAATGTAATTACACAGAGTCTGCAAGTTAGTAAAAAGATTATTTTCCATGTTTCTGATGATTGGTCGTCTAGAGATAGTCTTTCATTCTTCCATTTGATGAAAATTAGTTTTTTTTTCTTCATATTTTAATTATTACGACTCTGGTTTCAGAATGCCTTTTTTTGTTTTTTTTTGTGAAATAATTTTTCCTAATGGATCCTATCATCGCTTGTCTTATTAATAGGTAGGTATCTCATGAAACAATAGACATTACAATTTTCATTTGATATCTGTGTGTAAACATTGTAAGTACCTACCTGTGTTTTGGTTAGTTCTGTATAGCGTGTATAGCTAAATGTTATGAAAAGAAGATGAAATGATTAGCTTTTCTTTTATGTGTATAGTAGACCCGCATGAATAGCTACGTACCTTACGCTTAACAAACCAGCATCTGTTAACTCATGCAGTAATAACACTGCGGAAAAGTTGGGAAAGGGAAACAGCAGCTGAACGAGCGGTTCTAATAATACAGAAATCATTAGACGAGTGACAGAGAGCTTCATCATTATTCAGTGAGCAGTTAGACAAATAGCAAGAAAAAAAAGAAACAAAATAAAGCAATTTTCTGTCGGGAAATTAGAGCGAGCAAGGTTTCGTATTACGTACTCACTAGGCCAAGTCTCCATTTCATGCTTACATATACTATATAACCATATAAGTAGGTTTTATTGATTTACAATGCAATTCGAGGAGTTGCGTCCCTACATATACACTCATTTTCTATTTTCTGCATACGTCTATCTCAGTCGCAATAAATAAAATGTCGAACTGGAATACAGATGTAATAAAGAAATTGCACATTCAGATCTAGTTCATAATATATTACAAAATCTACAAACTACAAAGTATCTCTCATAATATTTCCATATTATTTATAGTGTCCATAGAGGATATATTATATACATATATAAAATATAGTAGTCATAATATTATAGGAAGAATTCATGCATAAATAACTAGGTATACAGTGTATACAGTAGTAGTTTCATTCGCTCATACCATGTTTTGTAGAGGAGGAAAATATTTTTTTTGGTATTCTATGGATGAAAAATGTACGTGTGAAGCGAACATAATATCGTGTGAAGAGAAAATATCAATTTT
>JAAAYG020044266.1:0-12418 GCA_009936455.2 Tomocerus minor
TTTTAGGCCCGATTTTGTTTGGTTTTGTTTCGTCAGAACTCTGTTTGGACTTTTATGATTGGGCGCACAGGTGCTAATAAGGTACTCACGGCAAATACATACGTAAATATAGCTATTGGTTTGTTTCATTTGATGTGTTTGATATGATTGTGTAAAAAGGTGTGTCCAGAGTGTCGTAAATAGGTTCACGAATTTCTTATTTTCTGCATTTACAATTAGGTAATCAAAATGCATAGTTAGTTTACTGTCCCTTGCACCTGTTACGATATATTGATTTAGTACATCGCGTAGAACTGATAATGACATTAAGATAGCTAACATATTCTCAATTAAAGACTTGTATAACTCAACCAGGGGTGGAAATAAACGAAAATACGTTGTTAAAAGATAATGTAACAATAAAAAGATGGTAGAGCATCTTTTACCAGCAGAATACTGGCTATTCAAGGTAGCATATGTTTTATTATGCATCGGGGATTCACATTACGATTTTACCTCTCGTAATTTTCAACAACAACATGGCTTCTTCAATAAACAGTTTAGAATTCATTGGTTTTGAAAATTGTTATTTTTTTCTGCATCTTTCAGTTTTTACTTCTGAAAATTTGATTGGCTGGATTTTGAAAAGTAACAAGGGAAATTATCAACCATTAATAATTAGCACAGAGTCAATTTCAAGAGCCGACAAATTTCGAAACAAATGTGTTTTGCATTTTATTTGGGAACCAGAACTGCGGAATATTCATCTATATGATTACGTTAATAGTTTATTAGATGTAAATATTGAAAGTTTTGTGTTTGTGATGCCGAAGGAGGATTTCATAATGAGTTCTACAATGAAATTCAGTAAGGATTTACAAAGAGGTTATACTAAGAAGATTTTCTTAGTGTCTGCTGACACAAATAGTGAAACTACAATTTGGATACCACATTTCTGGAAAAATGAAGGTTGGACTAAAGTAATAGTTCCAAGAAATGGAATGCTCTCTACGGAATTTTTAAACCACCATTGGAAATCCGAATTCAAGAAACTGGAGGGGAGGGCTGTAATTATCTGTAAAGAGCCTTGGTCCAAAGATTATGTAGGACTACAAGAATGTCTGGGCTCTACGCATCTTCATGTCGTCAGTTGCTACGGCTCACACAGAGTTCTGGGGAATTTAGCGAAAGAATTAAATTTCACTGTTGACAATTCTATAATTTGGGAGACGGACTGTGATACAAGGTCAGATGTCACAATAACGGTGGATATTTATGTTTATAACAGAATAGTTGAAGACTTTATTTATAAATATAAATACGTCAATTTACTTTATTGTGGAGCAAAAGATGAGTTTGATCATTTTGTCAAATGGGCCGAATGGTTTCAACCTTTTGATGAGACAACTTGGATTACCATAATAATTTCATTTCTAATAGCCAGTTTTGTTTTCCCTCTTCAACATATTCCAAGATTTTCTGCCACAATTTTACTTGAAGAGGTTTTCACCAATTTTTCAGAATTAATTAAACAATGCCGCGCTTCCAAGAAAAAACAGTGGAAAATTTTGCTAACAATTGGAGCAATTGTATTGACTACGGAATACGAAACAATTATCACTGGTTCGTTAATCGCACCACCGGCGAAAAAGATTTTCAAAGACTTCATTGAACTTCTTGATGGAGGATATAAAATTCTGATTGACGGTCGATATGATGAAGAGGGCTATAAAGACGTATTTTCAAAATTTAATATATCTCATCGGCTGAAACAAAGTTTCATTTTATATACTCCGGGATTAGATTGGAACGCAGCTCTCATGCTCCCCACTAATTTATCTTTAAGAGGTGCATTTGGAACAGAAGATCATTTTCTAGCTTGGGCAAAAGTTGAAAAAGTATTTGAAGAGAGAAACGAAAATTCTACCTCTACCATTCGTTGCCATCATGTCGCTAAAGAGTTTTTTCAGTTTTCAAAAGGGTGGAGATTTAGAGGAGCCTTGACCGAGAGCACTCACGACTTAATGTCCATATTTTTACAAGAAGGATTATTTTCCTTCTGGTTTGATATTAGCTACTGGCAGCACAATTTTGGACCTAATGTCCATAAATCTAAAGTGGAGTGGCAAGAGAAACAACCGACACCCCTAACTTTGGACTTATGGTGTAAATCAATATTTAATATCTGGGGAATTTTGCTAGCAATTAGTACACTGATTTTTGTAGCGGAATTAATCGCTCGTTGGAAAAAAGTTTTTTTATTATGGTACTTTTGGTTAAAGCTTCAAAAAATTCTTACTTTCGTACATGCACGTATCCAGGAATTTGATCAACGAGCGGCACAGCTCTTACAACAATTCAAAACAACTCTTAACCAATTCAAAATAGCCACTTTTAGGGCTAAGCTTAAAAACTTTTGTAAATTTAAGTCAAAAACGAATACAAAAGTATATGTCCTTAATAATAAATGGTAATTTTCGCCCAAAACGAAGAATATCGTGGTAATATTGGCTTATTTTTCTAAAATTGTATTTTGGGATTTAAGGGGCATGTGCCATGCTCCCTAAATACATTTCTGTATAAATATAGTTTTGTTGAAAAGAAACCGAACATTTCTCTTGCAATTTCTGTTTTTAGTCTTGACATGATGATCGTTAATTGTAAATAATGCACAATCCAATAAATGAATCATATAAGTACATAAATGATTTATAAAAGTCCATTGGATTATTGTTCATGGCCCAGTAAGAAAATTCAAAAATTTTAAAGCAGTAGCTAAATCGTATAGCTGTATGCTAATATAATACTCTTAAATATCTTAAATTATTGATATTTATTAGATTAAAAAGCATTCCGATCAGTCACCTTTTGGTTTAATGCATTGCTTCGTAAAAAAAGAAAATAAAAATTCAAAATCCGTTTCGTCGTAAAATTGCATGTTGTATTTTGTCTTGATTGGTCATAAAATCGTAGAACCAGTATATATATAATATATAAGTACTTTCAAATGAATTAATATTTATTTGCTATGTATAAATACATGCATTAAATAATTAATTACGTGAGTATTTCATAGTACACAATTTGTCAATAATGGTATTCAACTGAGACTGATTTTGATATCCTTTATCACGCGCGCCTTGGATTAAAAATTAAAGCCGCCTTGCATTGCAACTTTGCAAAAAGAAGATAATAAATTTCTAAATATAAGTTAAGTAAAGTACAATCCTATATTTAAAATATTATACGATTTATTATTTAGGTTATTATGCTGACTCATTCTGATAGCTAATGTAAAAAATAAACTATATATGAAAATCAATGCTGTACTTGTAAGCAGAAATAAAGTTTGACACTTTTTCATTGTTTGTTCCTTTCACCATTTGTTGTTTGTATATTACATTATAATAATTATACTAATTGTGTAACTGCAGTTAAATTTTTACGAGTTTTAACTTTTCATACTTTTAAGATTAACCTTTCCAGTTAATTGTTTTGGTGCATACTGCATACAATCAATAAATACGAGAATGCCGAATGTTGTGATTATTTTGTTGTCAAAATTATAAATTTAATTACTGATGATTTTGTTTTGTATTTCAGATTGTGGAAGATTTAAAGATCATTTGTTGATTTAAAAATAATTGGAGCACTCACAGGCGATTAAGTTGCAAAAGAATAAATCAAATATTAAACATGTTTACCGGAGGTAAATAATAGTTGGCCATTGATGATTGAACAATATACATTATTGCTGTCGGGAGGATAGTCGTGAAACTGCACTTACAACTCGCTTTTTTTCATAATGTAGATATTGAAAATTTTTAATGTCCAATAATATGCATAATTTGATTGTTATAGGGGGAGGTTTTCAACTTGGGTCCGGGGCTGCAAATCCCGCGACATCAACTGCTACAATTCAGCCTTCACTTGCATCAAATGTCACCAGTACACCGACAGCAAATCCAGCTCCACTTTTCAGTCAGCTAACAAATAATCTTTAGCTGGCTTTTGTCTTTATATTGACAGAATTGTAATTAAATCATACAGAAAAGGATTTACAATTTTCAAAATTATTCTAGGTGGATTTGGCACACCAGCTACAAGTGCTCCTGCCGCAACTGTCCCAGTAGCTACAAGTCAGCCAACATTCAGTTTTGGAAACCCCACTGCAGGTATTATCAACTTCTAAAAGTCGTTTTCGTAATTACGTTATGTACTTTTAATATTTATGGAAATGACTCGATTTCTGGATTTAATTAAGAGCTTATAATGATAAGTGAGGGGCATGTGCAATTTCAAACGTAAAAACTAGGCTGAGGCCATGTACAAAAGTACTAGATGCTGAATATTTATAATTACACTACATGCACAGCACATGTATTAATTTTAACTAGAAATTGGAAAATACTAATAATATCTCTTAATTTCAGCTACCACTTCCGCCGCAACAGCAACGCCCGTTGCTGCAACACCTGCAGCTGCCGTTGTTCCAGGAACTACGGGTATATATCTATTATTTATAGAAGTATTATATTATATCAATAGAAATATAATTGTAACAAAATTGTTATAAGATTACTATTTTTAGTTCATTTTGACGTTATTATGTAATAATCTCCTAAACCATTGTTTGTACATTAATGTTTGCTTTGCGAATTATAGCTACTCTAGGTCAACCAACCGCCCCTAGTGCTTCTTTGAACACTGCCACAACGTAAATATCTTCTGTTATAGTAAAATGACCATTAAATGCTATTCTTTGTAACTTTTTCCAAAATACTGACCTTTATATTTTTTTATTAGGACAACAGCTTCTGCGACTGTTAATACACCCCAAATGAATTTCAGACAGCTCCAGGATCTCGTAAACAAATGGACAATAGAGCTGGAGGAACAGGAAAAAATATTTATTGAGCAAGCGACCAAAGTCAATTCTTGGGATAAGACTTTGATGGCTAATGGCGATAAGGTTGGTAACATGGGTACCCTCCCACATAATATTTTAAAATTGATATAATAATAGATATTGAACATAATGCTTTGTTTCTTTGAAATACAGATTACCAAGCTTAGCGAATCTTTAGAAAAGGTTAAACTGGATCACGTAAAGTTAGAACATACGCTGGATTATTTGAAAGGGCAACAGCAGGAGTTTGAAGGATATTTGGAAGTTCTGGAATCGTCATTGCCTGCTAACCCTACCACAGAACCGGAACGAGAATACCTGTAATTAAAAATATACCATTAGATTCAAAACCTGAGCTTTAAATTTTTTCTCTTTATGAATTATTAGTGATAAACCCATTTTAATTTTGTTTTTGAGCTCTTAAAGATTATATTTATTATTATCATAAATGGTTGTTATTGATGTCTAATTGATATTTTAGGTATAATCTCGCCGAAAATATGGATACTCAGTTGCAACAAATGGCTGAGGATTTAAAGGATGTAATTCGACACATAAACGATACAAACAAACCACTAGAAAAAGCTGATCCAGTAAGATTCATTCATTTAACATTACTTATAAATGTAGTTCTTATTTTATTGCTACATTGAAGTGGTTGTATGAAGGAGTCTCTAAAAATCGTTTACTAATTTGCAGGTGGCCCAGATCCTTAAGATTTTGAATGAGCACACGGATGCATTGCAATGGGTCGAAGACAATACAACTGCCGTGAAAAAATCTTTGGATGATGTAACTAAATTACATCAGATGTTCCGTCGTGACCATGAAAGATCTCTTCGTATGATGTACAAAAACTAAAAACAAGTGACCAATACGCGACTACCACTATCCTTGTGGAAAAAGTTAACTAAATTCATTAAACGTTTTCACGACTCATTTGTAATCATTTCAATTTTAAATTAATTAAATAAAACTGCCAATTTTCAAATGAATATGACACGACGTTCCGTAATTAATTCATGTTTACAATTTAGCAATATATTTATTTCTTTTGATTTAACAGTAGTTTTTCCTTGCTACAAGAAATGCATTTAAACCTAATTTAATGATGATTTATCTTTGAGCATCAAACATTTGTTGGCTAGTATTTAAAATGATTTTTAATGTAGCTTCTAATGAAGTGTTGTAATTATGGAATTCAGGAATTCATGTGCATAATTTCAATTTAACGAATATTATGACTTTACGACTATGACAGCCAATATACATCTTTTGTATAACATAATCTTCATATCTAGATTTTTGACTATAATCAAAACACATTCTACTATGCAATTATGCAAAGGCAGGGCTTATAATACTGTACATAAAAACTGCAAATTATGCATACAATTTGGAACACTGAAAAAGTGAATTTATAATAATGCATATTAAAATATAAAAAAATAACTTATTTTTTCTTTTTTAAGTTATTTTTTATCTTAGTGGGACCTAAAGGCTGAGCACAACAAGAAAGCCCCTGGGAATTCAATACCGCCAAATTCAAAAGGTTGAAAGCTGCACGTGCTGTTTTGAACAGAAGACGATGGTGCAAGTGGAAATCAACATTTCGGCTTTTTGACATTTATAATGCGTAATTAATTATTTCGTAATAGTTAAAAATGTTAGATATCATTTCATTGTTATACAGCATGCAGTGTTGAGTAGTTGTGAGTAGTAGTAGTTCACAGGAAGGAGAGGCTGCTCTGTTACATTACTAATCTTTTTAAAGCAACGAGTCACGTTCAACGGTAATAAAAAAATTAGCGTGGTTATTATAATATTTTGATAAATAAATATTGAAAAATAAATAAAAAATACTGACTGAAGGTTTTTGTTTTCTCAAGGAAGCAAAATGGAAGGTGAAGCGATATTTGACAAGAAGAAGACTCACCGCAAGTCTTTGGCTGGGCGGAAGGCAGAGAAGAAGAAAGGAAAAACTGCAGTATCTGATTCACACATTGATCCTAAAATTCGAAACCCCAAAGCATTTGCCATAAACTCCGTAGTCAGAGCTGAAAGGAGATTTCGTAGGACACAAGACATTGAAACGAAGAAGGAGAGAGTACCTCAAGTGGATCGTACTCCTGTAGAGCCCCCACCTTTTATTATTGCTATCGTTGGGCCTCCTAAAGTAGGAAAATCTACTTTACTCCAAAATCTTGTCAAGAACTTTACAAGACAAACTTTGAGTGAAATAAAGGGACCAGTTACCATTGTGTCGGGCAAGAAACGGCGATTGACAATTATTGAATGCAATAATGACATTAATTCCATGATCGACGTCGCCAAAATTGCAGATTTGGTTCTACTTCTTATTGACGCTTCCTTTGGCTTTGAAATGGAGATTTTTGAGTTCTTGAACATCTGTCAGGTAAATAATTAAACATATTCGTCAATTTATTAAGAAGCATACTATGTTTGTATCCTGTTAGAGTTTTGAGACCTAATTATTATTTATTATTTAGGTTCATGGTTTTCCTCAAATAATGGGCGTGTTGACACATTTGGATTTAATAAGAAACAAAAATCATTTGAAGAAAACGAAGAAGGTACTGAAGCACAGATTTTGGACTGAAGTCTACCCTGGTTCCAAGTTGTTTTACTTATCTGGGTATCACCAGATGACCAACACTTATCCTAAAAATGAGATTCACAACTTAGCAAGATTTATTTCCGTCATGAAGTTTCGTCCAACTGTTTGGAGATCAGAGCACTCTTATGTGGTAGCTGACAGGTTGGAAGATCTAACCTCACCGGAATTAATGAGAGTCAATCCGAAGATTGATCGTACTATATGCTTATATGGATTTGTCCATGGAACATTTTTAAAACCGAGTATGGCTGTACATATCCCAGGTAAACATGGATCAACTTATATTAAAATACTAGTTATAGTTAAATTTCAAAAATATCAGATTCATTTTAGCGGCAGTGTCTGCGTCAAACTGCAATCTATAAAATTTATCTCTAATTTATTACTTTCTTATTTACAAAATAATCTACTATTTTATTTTATTAAAATATTGGAACTATGTACGAAATATTTTGTATAATACGTTTTTTTAATGGGATTATCTAATCTTTACTGTACACTGCCTATTTTTTGCTAAACAATATTTTACGACAAGTTGTGCATTTACTGACACGTTAGTTGAATTTATTTCAAATTGCATAATTAAATATAATCTAAGAAACGTTTCAATTTTTTTGAACAGTTCCTATAATTTTTGTTATTTTTTATGGTGCAGGAGTTGGAGATTATACACCATCAATGGTCACAGCGCTAGAAGATCCATGTCCCCTACCAATGAAAGAACGAGTTTTGAAACGATCGCTAAATGAAAAGGAGAAATTGATCTACGCTCCTTTCTCTGGAGTTGGTGGTATAGTTTACGATAAAGATGCCGTTTACATTGACCTTGGAGGTAGCCACAGTCACTCCAAACATAGTAATGATGACAAAGGCGGAGGGAATGAAGAGACTAACCCGTTGGTTGAAGAACTTCGCGATTTAAAATCCACGTTGGATGAGAAAATGAGCACGTCTGTTATTCAACTCTTCAGTTCTTCAGCTGAAATTGCTGGATCGGATGCGATAAGAAGTCAAACATTAGAAGAAAATGAAGAAATAGATGACAGTTTAGATAGTGAGGACGAACAAGAAAACGGAAATGAAAACCTAGAAAATAAATCCCAAAAGAATGTAGAATTAGTTCAAACAGATGATGGGCGTACGCGACGAAAAGTTATTTTCAACAGTAACGAAGATGAAAATATGGAACAGTCTGACGAGGATGAAGATGACGAAGATTTGGATTTAGAAAGAAACGGGAATGAAGAATCAGAAGAGGATTCTGACGATGAAGCTCATGAGGAAGACGTTTCCAAAAGAACCAAAGCCGCATTTTACGCAGAGGCCGAAGAAGCCTTCTACTCCCGATTCCGAAATAGGTCGCTACAAAAAGTTGTTTATGACGATACGAGTGATTTCCAGAATGTGACTTCCAGAACTGACTTTGATCTTGCAAATTGTATCATTCAGGAAGATATTAATGTAGAAGATGAGGATTTGACGGACTGCTTCGTTGGAGGGGATTATGCAGAGACAGCTAAAAACCTTTTGGATGCTGATGACGATATGTTTGGGGATTTTGAAGAATTAGATGACAGTGAAAGTAAAGACACTAGTAATAAAATCAAAAATGAAAACCCTGAAGATGAAAACGGTTCTGAAGGAGCTCCAAAGGAAACCAGAGAGCAAATGAAAAAGAAACTCAAAGAAAAATTCGACATGGAATATGATGAAGGTGGAGATAAAAGCTTTTACAAAGACTGGAAATCACAAGTTGAAGAACAATCTAAAGTAAGTTTAATAAATATAAATATATTAAGCAATTAATTAACTATTTAAAAGTAAAAATAAGTGTATTAAAGCCTAAATATTTATTTGTTGTGTTGTATCTTATAATATTCGTTCTGTAACATTTTCATTGTTCTCTATTAGGTGAACCGTACTTTCTTTGAAAATGTTGACGATCCATCGCTTTTACAAGATCTTCAAGGACTGCCGCCTGGAACGTATGTCAGAGTGGAAATTCATGGGATTCCTTATGAATTTGTGGCGAATTTCGAACCTCAAAGAACTTGTCCAATTATTATCGGCTCGCTAGACTCCCCTAATCAAGAAACATTGGCGGTTGTCCAAGCAAGAGTCAAAAAGCATAGATGGTTCCCAAAAATCCTAAAAACTCGGGATCCTATTATCCTTTCTGTTGGTTGGCGCCGATTTCAGACGATCTCTTTGTACTCCGTACACGATCATAACATGAGAAATAGGTATAAACATATTCTATAGCTAGATTAAGGCAATATTTAAATTATCTGTGCTATTATGATATATGATAGGCTTACTAATGATGTTGTGTTTTGATATTAGGATGATTAAATACACCCCTGAGCATCTTCATTGTATTGCAAATTTTTATGGACCAATGACCCCGCAAGGAACTGGTATTCTTGGCATTGCTCCTCAAGGCTTCAACGGTTTCCGAATTGTATTAACAGGGACAATTCTGGATATGGATAAAAGCACAGAATTAGTGAAGAAATTGAAACTGATCGGCCATCCGTACAAAATATTCAAGAAATCCGCCTTTGTTGAAAAAATGTTCAATTCTCAATTAGAAGTCGCCAAATTCATTGGTGCTAAAATAAAAACTGTGTCCGGGGTAAGAGGAGTCATCAAACGACCGCTAAGAGAATCGCCTGGTGCATTTCGTGCGGCCTTTGAAGATAAAATTTTATCTAGTGGTAATTCATTTAAATTGTTTTCATTGTAATAAAACATTTAGGCAAAAATAGTTAGTTTTTAAATAGTGGTAATAATAATGTATTATAAACAATATCCTTTTTTAACAGACATAATATTTTGCCGGACGTGGGCCACTGTCGACATTCCCAAGTTTTTTCTTCATTTACCTACTCACATAGTGGCGCAGCCACGAATGATTAAAACTCTCGGACAACTGAAAAGAGAAAAACAAATGCAAACGGAGCCAAATCCTGATCATCTTTATACACCTATTGAGCGTAAAGCCAAACAATTTAAACCACTGAAGGTTCCAAAAAGTTTAAACCAAAAACTTCCGTATAAAGACAAACCGAAGACTCAAGAAAAATCGAAAGAACTTAAAAGAATTGCTGTTGTAAAAGAACCACACGAAAGAAAGGTAAATCCCAATTTGTTATACACTGTATAATTACAATTAAATTACATAATTTTAGCATGTGTTTAAACAATTTCATTTGTTTGTTTGCAGATGACACAATTTTTGAAAGTACTTAAATCTCGCATGGATGACAAAGAATCGAGGGAAAAAACGGAGAAAGCAAAGAAAACTGCCGAAAGAGCCAAAGTTATGAAAAAGCTGGAAGAAACGCAGTCACACCGACAGAAAGAACTTCGGAAAAAAGTTTTTAGAACGCTTGGAAGAATGGGAAAGAGTGACGGCGGGGGAGGAGGCGGCGGCGGTAGAAAATCATTTAAGAAGAAATGAAAATAAATAATTTTTAGAATTAATAAACTATTATTACAAAATTACTTTCGGCTCTTAAACGTAATAATTCTATAAACGGTATGCCATCGTTTAGAAACAAAGTTCATAAACAGAGATCATTTATTTTATGAAAATTCTGCAGTAAATTGAGTTATAATTATAAAATTACAGTTGACAATTTAGCATGCAAACAAGGGCGCCGTGTTATTTACGCCTTATACGAGATTAATCAGATTTCTCCAGTTTCAGAAGCAACTTATTCTTTTGCATAGCATACTAAAACTATGTGACTTATTTTTCTACCGGTAACAAGAGAATTCACAGCGAAGTTTAGTACACTGTGAATAAAATGATAATATTTATCTAAATAGTTTGCATATATATCAAGTAACTTAATCTAAATATATAATAAAAATTCAAGTAACCCATTCATACATTCATGACAGTATTTAGGGGATGGGCACATGGGCTATGGCCCTCCACTCCGAAATGTCGAAAAAAGAGAATTTTCGGAAAAACGAGCAAGCGAAATGACATTTATTTCATCAATTTTTAGCCCAAAATCATAAAAGTTTTCGCGCTGAAAATATCTATAATGTTCATACATAAATTGTAGGGAAAAATTCGAATTTATCGATGTTAAAAAGCGATTTTTTTTTCTGTGAGAATAAAGCTTTCGTAGGTTTTTGAGTTTTCCATTTTCTAGTTGTTAGTTCATTCTAATCGCGAACAGTACACTCAGTTATCTATTGGGGGAACTGTGTCGTAAATACTCATATCCAGGAGTCGGAGATTTGTTTTATAAGGTTTTGTTTCTAGAGTGCGAGTACGGACATGAGACTTTGTATGTTCACGTTTCATGTATCCAGGATATCGTATGCAAAAGATTTTCGTAAACCTTTTAAAGTATTTTGGCTTATAAAAAAATCCAAGGTTTACGTAAATATTTTTTATATAAAAAAATATTTACGTAAAATTTTCGGGTATAAAAAAACAAAAAAATATTTGAGCCAAATTTTAGGCAAAAATGAAATTCCCAAAGGGAGAAATGGCGTATTGAGGGGGATTTCGGGGCTTAAGCTCCGCCCCCCCCCCGAAATGTAAGAAAAAAAATCCAGAAACTTTTGCGTTCTGCTCTATTTTCGAGCAATATTAGGTAATATTTCATTAATTTTCGGCCAAAAATACCAAATTTTTTTAGCGAATATGTAGTTGTAATATTGAGGCAGTAAATCCTCAGAAGTTGGGTTCTACATACGTAAATGGGGTCTGGTACATCAAGCCTTTGTTTTTGGGATTCTGGGACTTCATTGAGCTTTGGGATACTGTGATCCAAATTGGTCGTTTGGACAGTTTGGAGTCCAGGGAAGGCAATGTGGTCCTTGTGGCTACTTGACCCCATTGGTGCCGGACCCCAACTATAGGTTTC
>JAAAYG020044310.1:0-12411 GCA_009936455.2 Tomocerus minor
AATATTTAAAATGTATTTTGCCCATCTATGGTGGAAGGCGAGTGAGTGAATTGAGTTGGCAGAGCACGGCATGAGATCTTCAGCTCAGTCCATATCGCCTAGGAAGGAGTTTTGTTAGACTCTTATTGACTTTTCAGCTCTGCAGGCAACATTCGTTTACTTTCCCTGCTTTTCCTTTGCCAAGCCCGAAAGGAAAGAAGGGAAAAGAAAAAGGGAAGGATGTTATGTGTGTGGAGTGGAGGCGAGAGTTAGGTGAGTTCGCACAGGCAAGACTATAGACAACAAGACTACGTACGTACCTTACTTATCCGACTAAGGCTCTTTTATTAAAAAGACGAGCTTTATCAGCAACTCTCTTTCTCTCTTCGCCCTCAATCTCCAGAACGAACATCCTCTTCTCTTCTCTCTGTCCCTCCTCGTTTTCTCCTATAAAACAGAACACAAACCCAAGTACATCTTCCGCCAATAGCCAACATACACCACAACGTGTTACAGGATCCTACCCAAATCTAGCAAATATACACCATACGAACAATGTCAATTGACAATACTGCTTCCCCAATCAAAAAAAAGTTAGAAATTCTCACTCCTATAAATTACTATTATGAAGCATTTTAATTAAATCGTTGCTCTTGATATTGTATGATTATTATTAATTATACGCTTAAACATCAGTTACAAAATTATTCGAAAAGGAATAATAAGATGGAGAAAGAGATGGGAAAGAGAAAATAAAGTGACTATTTTGGTTTTTCTGTGTATTAACTCACTGTACTCAACAATGAAAGTTAATGTTTGATTTATCTTTCTGTTTGCATTAAAGTTTACAAGTATTAAAGAAATGCTATCCTTAATTGTATCAAATAAAGAAAAGGAAACTAGAGTTCATGACTTTCAACTTCTAAAGGATATATTTACTCTTTTTATAGCAAAAGTTTATTGGCGTTTTCACCTTGGTAAAAGTAATTCGTTTAAATATAACGAGATTTTCTCTTTGGGCAGAGTAAATTCTATTGCCTCTAATATTTATCAACTTTCTTTCAATTCTACCAGCTAGAGTGTATAGTGAACATGTTGCATGGACAAAAATTAAGTTAACACATACAAAATACATTGTGTACTTTCAATCTGTGTAATAAACCATATTAAACGGAATAACCAAGAAGGAACTTGCGAACGACGTTAAATTTAGTGATCAGATCAGAAATGACTGAAGTAATTGAGGAGGACACACGCACACACACACAGACAGACAGACAGACAGAGTCCAACATTCCTATAAAGAAGAAACAAGTTTCTTATAAAATAAAGACTAATAAAAGTGATTAGTGGACCATACCTTAAAGAAATCAATCAGAAGGTAGCACTTTTAATGTCGTTAATAAGAATAGAAAACTTGAGATGGTGTAAAGAAAGGACTAGGAGAGTCTATAAATGAATGTAAATTAAGTAGAGGCCTGTAATCTATAAGAAGTAGGTTAGGGGAGAGTAGGAAAAGAGAAGTGCAGTAGTAGTAGAGTAGTACGCATATGTCTCCACTGTAAACAGAGAGAGAGAGAGAGAAAGAGTCTTGAAGCGAAGAAGGGAAGAAAAGAGAAAAGTAAACGTTCTTCTTTATTTCAACTCTCCTTTTCCTTTGCTATTCCATTCTTTTGATGTGCTGTGATCTTTGGCTAGAAGATCTAATATAGAGGAGGAGACTATGAAGGAGATACTAATCTCTATTGTGCTCACTTAGTGCACAAACACCTAAAGAACCCTTTTCATCTGAAGCTCAGCTCTCTCTCTCTCTCTCTCTCATACAATATCCTCCCTTTGTGCCCTACACCACGAACTATCATCGTATTACACACATACACTCACTCACCATACGGAGATACACACAGTAGAAGGGAGTACGATGCAATCTGCAATTGAACTAACAACAGACTTACTCCTACACACTACAGCAGTCACTCTCAACTTTTTCATGACGGAATTATTGTTGACCATCGTCAGACTAAAATTATTCTACAAAGAAACTTCATGCACTCACTCACTCCCATTTCACAAGACAACAAAAACCTTTCGTCTCTGTCCTGTCCATCATCTACTAAAAATTTCCTTCCATATTATATCCACTACATTAGATATAGGTACTCTCTTGATTTCTATAATATATTATTATAAGATCTATAACTGTGTATAAATATGATATAACTATAGATATATCATATATATATATCATATATATATATATATCCATATATATATTATATGAAGTTCACTCTCTTCTACTCTATTACTAAGGATTCTTCGCCCTACTTACAACTTTAATTTATTTCAATGAATAGAGAGCTTTAAATCTGGACACTGCATTTTTGCGATCCTAGTATATTTGCTTTTTGAAATTCGATATGTATCATGCACCAATAATTCCTTTACTCCCCTTTCATCTGCTTTTGCATTGCGTTTTCCATACATCATAATAGACATAAATAGTCAAGAATTTGGAATGATTGTAAATTGAAAGCTAAGCCATTTCACAGGGCTCTATGCATTTTTATCGGCAGAGAGGCATCCAGCCTGGACTATTGCTATTGAAACTATTGAAAGTAGATCATTTAATATTAGCAGCATCTTTCTAAAAATTGTTCTATTCAACGGAGTGCACATTCCATGGATTTCTATGCGTATAAATAGACAGTGAGTGCACTACGCTTCTTCATACAGATATTTCATGAGTGAGACTGAACGTTGACTTTATTTCTCTTCTAATCCGCATTTTATTAAAATTGTGCTCTCGCCTATGTCCACATACTTATGTAGACAAGAGATTCATTTCAATTCTATTCATTTCAGAGAGGAAACAATAAAGAGCAGATTTTCAGATTTTGGTTAGTATTCAACATTTTGCACAATGAACTTGAATTCAAATGCGTATTATTATTTGCATTGATTACAGATACATGCTGATAACTATGTGGTACAACATATAAATATTATATGCTTATGATGTAGCGGTAAGCTACATTATAGGAATGACTTGAATTTCTTTCTGTGTATGTATGTATCCATCTGTGTATTTATGTATCTATCTATCTGAGCCCATTTTTCATATTTGTTGTCAATTTTTTGAATTCTGTTTTCAGTATTGAGTCATGTGACCTCTCAATAAGAAAATCCAACAAAATGGGCTAAATCCCCACCCCCTCTCCACCCCGACACCGTCCACTTTTCTTAAAATCAACTTTTTTGCCATATTTTATAGTAAATAAATTACCGCTACATTGCTACACCTATTTACAACAGTTTATTTAAAGACTTCTACTCTACTTTGACACAATGTAAGTTAATGCAAACATTCATGAACATGTTTTCTTTCTTTTTTGTGTTTCTAATGCCAAAAATACGTAATTGTTTGTACGTGATGTAAATTGAAATAGTATATATAGGAAAGTCTTGAGTGCCACGAGATTGTGAAAGTACACAGATGCTAGATAATAAGTGATTGATGACATGCACATCAATATCAATTGTTGCTTGCTACGGATAAGAATAATAAGTGTCTAGCATGCGTCTCTGCATTCAGAAGGCTGCTGATTTGTGGCCTGTCTTAATGCTGTAGGATACAGAGAGTGTCCGTAAACGATGTAAACATCCCATACTAAACAGAGGAAACATGTATTTATGTTGTATCTACTTAATGTAGTCTTTTGCTTTATTGTGTGTGCACAGTGTAACTACACTAATACTAAAATTTCCCTTTTCATCATCAAACAGAGAAGAGAAGAGAAGAAAGGTAATGAAAGTTCATGTATAGGAAGGGAATGAAGATATTTATAAATGCGAAAGTTAAACTCTAATAGACATCATTTTGTACTCATGTCAGTTTTTAAGTGACCAAATGATGAAAAATGGTTCTACAGACAAATATCCCTTTTCTCTCCTTCCTTTATCCAACAAATGCCAAATTACATGGGCAACTAGCCATGGACTTGCAGAGTTTAACTAGCGAAACACTAATGTGCTTATAAGGGATCCTCCAATATTAGAAAACAAATGTGTAAATAGGATGCATTATCACTTATACAGAATAGAGTTGCAGGATCTTAACGAGGATTCAGAGAACAACTGACATGACACCCTTTCCTCCCTCATCTATTACTATAGAGTCAATAGGGGGACGTTTTTATGTTCTCTTGATACATAGGACGACGATTATCTATTAGCATTATTATTAGATCCGCACCCCAACCACGTCCATGACTTTTCTACAAAGCGATAGCTATACATAGATAATTAATTCGGATATAGCCACACTAACAGATGACATATGCCCACATGTAATCAATTCATCCCGGAAAATATCCCTTCCTCTATTTAAGACACACTTGATTTCATTTTCAACTTTTTAATGTCTCTTTTATTCAAATTCAGAGCCATCTCCAACCTACGCCAACAATACATCAATGCATTTACAATTTTTTCCTGTATTTTACGATGAAGATAAAGCTTCTCTTGTCAGCTTTGTCAATTTAAGATCTATTATTATTAAATCTTGTGTCATTCCCAAAAGATACAATTTACAGGACACGATTCTTTTTTAAAATTAAATTATTCCTACTCAAGTACAAATATTATACTACTAGAAATATGCCCGTCCTACGGACAGGAAAAGTATATTTCCAAAAAAATGAAATGTTAACTCGGGGTCAAGAGGTCATGGGACATTTATTTTTAAATGGGTGACTGCGCCGGAAAATTAGCTTTTTTATGATCCATACCCGGGTATTCTATAATCAGGATTTCCACAAAAAAAAGCTCCTTATACACAAATTAGAGACTTTATATAGATACTAATAAAATATATACCGATACCTATAGGGTAAATATAAAAATACGGTTTATTGCATGGCTACTACAATTGCGAATTTCATTGATGGCAAAATTGACAGCTTCATTTTCACACAAGACTGTTTGTTTTTTTGTGTCATGGATTTTGATTATATTATTATCTAGGACTAAAAGGACAATGACAATATAGTAAACTCAATTGCTTTGCATAGAAATTGGTTCAAAGCTGAAATGTGTCTCAGTTTTTATTAGGATCAGTGACCCTGGGCGAAGAGCATGATTAAACGTTAGCTACAAATTGTCACGAAATTGAATGGCCTATTATTATAAAGCTAACTTTGAATTACTCTAAACTATCCAAACAATACACTGACTGTACTGCAATACTCTTGAACTACAATTTCTCAAATAACTACATTTAATCAGCAGGAAAAATGTCGTATAACTATGCGATTTCAAGTATAAAGGATTTAGATAATATAATCTTAAGTCTCAATACCTCCTTTTATACAAATCTGTTTTTAATATTATTACTACTAAATTGGGTAAACAAAATCAGGACCAATGCACAATACATCTATGTACTATGAAGCACACTAGGATTTTATGTTTTCATAAATGTACATTCTAGGAAATAGCAAAATATGAAGGAATGAATAGAATTGTTGTATGAGATAAGGATGAGACAGAGATATTGGATTGAGGGAGTAGAGAGTAGGTCCTTGAGCTCTTCCTTTCATGTCTGTAGTCTGTGATAGCCCTGAGGAGTTTGCGAACTATTGAAGTTGGGTTTGGTGAGAAAGAGTCTGTGAATTTTGGTAAATAAGCCAACTTATGATGAGAGAGTGTGGTGTTTGCCAAGTGAAGAGTTGAATTGGGACGCTCGATTGATTTTGAAAGTTGTGAGGTGGGGAGGAGGAGGGCTGGAGGTGGTGGGGCTATAAGATGCAGTGTAAACACTCGTAACTGTCAGTAGAGAAAGAGTCGTGTGTCCTGGCACGCGACCTCCCCGTCGCCCGCCCTTTCCTCATCCTCCTCTAAGGCCCCCCATGGGCCCATTTAACAATCAACCGGCTAATACCCTTCTTCATCTCATTCCAATAGCCAACCGACACACAAAGACACAAACCAGCATAGCCAAAGCAAAACAAAGCCAACAACTAGCCCTGTATACCTTTAACTTATCTCTCTCTTTCTCTCTTTCTCTCTCTCTCTAAATCACAATCAATGAACTACTCTTACATTTCTAATCTCTCTCTCATCAAATAATTCTCTCTAGTCAGGCATGCATGCTAATATGGGAAAACTCTTCAATCTCTTTCTATTCTCTACTACTACATACCCACTCTACACAGTGAACTTTTTATTCTTTTGTCTCACTCTGTAAATATGACGTGAACTAAATACAACAGCTAAAAACACAAACAACTACCTCTACACTATCATTAGCTACAAAGTGATTTAATTTACATCAACCTCTTTCAAAACTTTTATATAGTCCACCAGCAAACAGATAAAAAAGGAATCATTGACGGGTACCGACCGGGAAGAGTCGTGAGAACACAAAAGATAAAATGACAACCAATTCAGAACAAAGTACAGCAGGTTATTCTACTTTCTGTTTCTATACAATTTCTGTTGTATCAAATAAATCCTTAAATTGTAATATTTTCAGTATTTATCCCAATGTTTCTGCAAATTAAATCATTATTGACACGTTTTATTTTTTTATGTGTAAACTAAAACATTAAATATCCTTACAAAAGTATTAGCATCAAAATCTTTGGTTTTGCAAGAGTTTTTAGATAACGGTGACAGAGAGATTGATTTTGTATGAGTATGTAAGTACAGTCTTTTAGTATGCACATCATCATCCAACACGAATCTCCTTTTCTGCCTTTTCAACGACCTTTTATTAGTTTCCAAATCTTGACATAATATTCTGATTACAGTAATGTAGGTAAGATAGAGGTGAATTATAAAATCAAGTGTCAAGTGCATGGCCGTATTGAGGGGGGTGGTGGCACACCGGGCAAATGCCCTCCCCGAAATTCGCGAAAAAGAGGAAACTTTTGGGAAAATATGCAAAATTTTACTTGCTTGAGTTATTTCACCAATTTTTGGGCTAAAACCGCATTTTTTTTGAATATTTTTGGCGAATTGGAGCGTTTGAAAAAATAGTAATAAAATGTGTTTGGCTATGCCCCCTCCCTGAAACTGAGTTCTAAATACGGCCTTGGTCAAGTGTACTATTGCCAGAGCCAATTAGTTAGAAAAATGGACAGTTCAACTATTTCCAATTAGTTTCAGTTTCTTGTGCAATTGTCTTGCAAGATGATTGCTCTGGTTTGTTCCTTTAAATAATAATATAGCAAGGTACTTGCATTATACTAATCTAGCTAAAGAAGCAAAATTCTTCTCTTGTGAAAATCTGGCTAATTTTGACAATCAGCATTATCAACATACATAAAAGATACATAAATAGATAGAATGGAAGTTTAGGCAGTTTTCTGTTTGATGAGTATAACTTTTGTTGGACTTTGGCGTACACAGGCAGAGCAGCGCTTATCGTCCTTACACAATAATGTACATTGATGTAGGATTGTGCGAGTATCTTTGTTCACATTGGCGTTAGCTGCTTGAGCATTTGCCTGTGTTTATCTTTCCATGTGACAAAGTTTTGGTTGTGCTTTGCCTTTTATTTGTAGAATGGGAGATAAATATTGGAAAGCGACTATGAGCGTGCTCATTCCGTGCAGTGTCAACAACGAGAGGCTGTCATCCTCGTGCTCGCCTCCTCCGAAACGACGACGACGACGTAGGTAGGTACATGATGACTACGCTACGTAGGTGGCTGGCAACTTTGTCAAGTGAAGCTTTTGCCTTTGGCTTTGCCTTAGATGTCCTTTTCTGTGTTTGCCAAGGGAAAACTGTAGCCAAAGCAAGTAAACAAATTGGAGGGATAACCACGAAGAACAAGTTTTGGGAGGGAAGAGGGAAAAGGTCGGAGATCAGAGGAGAACTAACCGAAGGACATCAGCTCAGACTCATGCACTCTACTTCACTTGACATCACATCCCGCATCACTTGACACAGCCATTTCAAAAACTAATACTAGAAGAAACGAATGTGTAGACATTCAGAATGGTTAAGTCACTCAGCCGTCTCTGCCTAATTAGAGCATGGAAAAATATGACTCTTTTCTCTTCTCCAGTCAGCTCCCTTTTCTATTCTAGCCATCCGGCATCCGTCTAATGAACAATGCGTCCGACTAATACAGCCAAAGACACCACACATAAGAACCAATAGCATTCTAAACACTCTTTTACTTTACTTTACTTACTTTGGCTCTTATTACTTGCCAAAGGCTCTATGCACTCCCTCCACCACTTTCAGTGAAGTAACCTCAAAATGTTTCCGAAAGGATGAGTGTCACTCAAAGTTTCCTTGTTTTTAAAAATCCATTTTCAACCAAAACACTTTTTTTTTTAAATATTACACATTCGGATTTTAAGCACATTCTATGATAAAATTCCAAGATTTTACTTTTTTTAAAGAAACATGAGAGGGGAACTGATTTCAATTTTGATAGTAAGAGCATTTTTTTTTAAATTTATTTTATTCTGATTAAAATCTGTCAATTTCTCGTTTCTTAACCAAAACTTGGTTACTTCATTTTTAACAATTTTTATCTGAATATCTGAAATTTCTATCTGAATTTTGCAGTTTTTTACTGTCAATGTTTCTGTCTTTGAACAAAATACCAATTTAAAAAAATATTTTATTAAGTAATAAATCAGGGGAATATTTCACTCATCACCACCAATGTATATATTTTTATTTTTTCAATCATTCTTCTTTTTTATGGACACTTATTTGTTTTCTCGGAGTTTGGGGTAGGGAGTCCATCCCCAAGAGCTTCTGGTTACGTCTCTGGGAACTTTTCTCGGATGTGTGCAGTGCACTGTGCACACGAAGTCAGAGATTCTAGTCTTTTTAGTTTTTAGCATTAGTTACTCTGGCTTTGTACTTTCCACTTAAAAATGACGTTTGGTATTAATAGCCGGGCGGGTAGTGTGTATAGTTGGGTCGGGAGTCGGGATATCCAGGACGGAGAGACATGCGAGAGGACGGGGAGAAAATATGCTAACGAGGCTCGCGAGTGTGTAAGAGCTCGAGAGCTGAGTAATGCAAATGTCAGGCTTTCTCTAAGTTCGAGCTAAGGAAGGAAAGTCATAAAATTTTGAAATGGCTTAGTCGTGCTACGGAATAGCTTAGGTTAAACACTTTCTCGGTGAAATACCCAACCCAATAACCCCACCAACTCAACCACTTTACATGAAAACTTTTTCCTTGATGGACAATAATTTTTAAATTTAATTAAAAAGTTCACTTTCACTTCCCCACCACTTTTAACTTTAAGGCTCAAATCCCACTTACACTTACACCAAGAGTTAAGAGATCGCCTCAGCTTTACATTCTAGCTTTGTATTTTCCCTTGAGATTGAGAAAACCGAGTTTGAGTGGGACTGATGACTCTCTGTATTTCACTCATAATTTTTTCCCTATTATTATTACTACCATATGGCTTTACATAAGAAGATTCGTTTCAGAATCATTTTTAGTCACAGACATTTTACATAGGTACTAGGTACCTACATTATAGTTTTACTAGATTTTACGTCATAATTATGTATATATAATTAAAATTGTAATATTTTATTTCAAAGCTCAATATTTGTTCACAGTTTGCATGTGTGTCCTAGAGGATTTTTTCTCTTTTTTTTTGATATTTTTTGCAACTTTGTACGTTTTCCCAAACTGTCGGAAACTGGGCTGGAATTTTAAATAGAGATTTAAATTAGACTCAACGCTCTGGCAGCAAAGCGACATATAGCATCCTTATGGAAAATTTTTTGTCGCAAGGTATAATGTCTCACAGATACTTGTCAACTGCACCTTAAGTAATTGCATGCTAATATTTAATGTGTATATCGATTCATATGAGCTACAACTAGAATCAGAATCTCATTCTTTGCTCCAGTTATCTGACATTAATCAATCTGTATCTGTAGCAAAGCGTATGCTTGTTCGAGTCCGATATCTGAAAAGCTTGTCATATCATACCATAATCCTCAGAACATTAACACTAACTTGCATGTAGAAAACTAGTTAAATGAGTAAAAATGTTTAGTTTACAAACTATAATGTAAGTCGGGTGTTTTCAAGTTATGCAAATAAATCGCTGCTGTTCTGTAGAATATCAATGATGATATGATATTTTGGCAGTGAAAGAATACATTCAGAGAAAGTTGAATGGGTGTTGCGTGTAAGTAAATCCCGGGTTGATATTACGGTGACAAGCTGTCAAAACGAATGTTTTCAAATCGGCTCTAATCCTGGGGGATTAATATGAAACCGATATGCTCGTAGGGATTACTTAATGCTCTTAAGCTTTCACTCTCTCCCTCCTACTCTCTTTTATTTTTAATCCCAAAGCCTCGGCTCTACGCACTCCTACTACCAGGATGAGTACCTACTCATCTCAACAACTCAACTCAAAGTCACATATTATATCATATCGCACAAAAACCGTTATCGTACTTACATTCACGATTTATGATGATATATGGCTATAACAATACTAGCGCTTACTTTTGGGCATTGATTGGACACTTGGTCCGTATAAGATTTTCTACTTGGAAAAATTATGCAAACGTTTAACCCTAGAATATCAATTCACAGAAAATCAGAAAAATCTAAAAAAAAAAAAGAAAGAAAGAAAATACGACAGAAAAATCCAGTTCTTGAAGATTTTCTTCACCATTTAAAAGAGCATGATTCATTTCCTATAATGTTTTTTCCAAATTTAAAAATTATCCCAATACACACCAGAGATTTATTTTAACCTGGATTTGGATTGTAAATAATTATGCAATATATACTTATCTATCTATAGTCATTTGAAAATCATAGGTAAAAGTCAATCTAAAATGTAAGAGTCAACTGGAACTCGAGGCATAGATGAAACGAGGGAGCGTAGTTTGCTGTCCTCTCATCTCCGAGCGTCTGAATGGGGTGAGATTTCTGTTGCATTCGGAGAAAGGGAATGCGTGGACACATAATAGGGACGAGACGAGGGGGGTTCATAATCCGCAACAAGCGATACTAAAAAACATCTGAAAATAATATGCATGTAAATAGAGCACCGATATTTGTTTTCATCTCGAACTTGAGCTTTTGTATCCTCTGTCAGCTCTAGCTGACTGCACACTAGCCCACTATGTCTGATACGGTGCTTGTTATACAAACATACACGATATGCTGGATCACTAGACAAATAAGTAGCAATATTTTACTCTTAAATTGCCTATAATGCGATCTGTGTCCATATCAATATCAATTTATAGATATATTCTGGGAATTATATATACTGATAGAGCTATTCTCTGTCGGAGGACATTGACACAGACTATACATTCAAATCCGAACATAGATACTTTTCGCCTTCTCAATAAATAGTACGTACGTGAATGGATACTTTTCCTAAAAAACTAAAGTTTCCCTGAAAATCCAGTATACTAAGAATATTAAAAATTCTGATACTGAAAGTCTACCTTCAGTTCTATAGACAGTGGAGACTATCTCTTGACTTCATAAAAAGGTGTACTGCATTTAAAGTTTTAAATATAATTACTGTTTATGTATAGCTATACATGGCAAACTTGACAAAAATCCTTATACCTAAATGAAACTACAGCAAGTTGTAACTTGTAATACCAGGCGTCAGGTGAAGAAGGTTCACCTTTGTCTTATCTACGTGTTAGGTATCATATATAAATACAATTAAATAACCCATAGACAGGTGGGACGCGAGAGAGAGGACTTAACCTGTCCATCCCATAGATTTAGATTAAGCCTAAAAGAGAGATACTCTATTCTCTCAAAATAGCATCATTCTCATATTCCATGTTTTCTATTTTTACTTAGATATTCACGGAAATCTTTTAATCCATAGAATAGATTGATAGAATTACTAGTAGATAATAGATAACATGCAGATTTCAACTGACTCATTTCCAAAATCTCATTGATATAATTGGAAAGTTGGTAATAAACAATACCATAAGCAATTTGGTAGATATAAAAAATTTGTATATATATGTATATATACATATAAAATTGTATTTGTACATATATCACATTATCAGTATCAGTCTTTTAATTCAGGAGGGTCTTACAAGGGACGATACAGCAAAGGGTACCTACTCAATGTCTATTCCTACACGGTTAGAAAAGATTGTTAGTTGGTCCAACCATAACGGCAAAGTTACTCTATATCATCCGTGAACAGAGATAATAAATACTCGATTTCTACCAATTCTTAGTAAAAGTCTAAAAAGGTATATGGTCGCCATTTAGTTGATCTATTTCCTGCGCTCAAGTTACTCTATTTCTAGTAATGCTTAGTAAGAGCATGTAGGAGTTTTCATGCGCACCAAAGAATTCATTGTTAACATTAGGTTGCTCTATCTCCTGCGCTGATAATTTAGTCAAAGGTGAATGCGGCAAAGA